>JALMGJ010000002.1:206725053-206977553 GCA_023362775.1 Charina bottae | reverse complement strand
TTGATGGATTAAGATACCACATTTTAATTGAACTCATAAAAATAGGAAGAAATCATCTTTCACCAAAACACATTCCAAAACCTTAATATGTACCATATCAAAAGCCTTTTCTAAGTTAACAAAGTCACCAGTTTCTTTATTACATTTCTAAAATACTGATTAGCAGCCTGATATTACTTGAATCTTTTTGCCCTTTTATGAAACTAGATTGCACAGGATGAATATATATTTGACGTCTCTGTGCTGGAATTGCGGTCAACATTTTAACAACCTCATTTCATAAAGAAATCGGGTGATCTGAGGATTTTAGAACAAAATAAACCTTTAAGGGTTTCCCAGATCAGGAGGTTGAATTTGTTGCACCATTATCATTATATGAAATCGCTGAATCTATTAAATGTAGGAAAACAGGAAAAGCCCTGGTCTAGCCTGTTTTTCTGTAGAATTGTGGAAGGTGTACAGTATGTGGAGTTCTTCACTCCTGTACTGTACTATGGAAATATATAATAAAGCAGTTTGGATGGAGTTCCCTGGTAATATTGTTTTTCTGTACTTTCTATTTTTTTCTTTTTTTTTCTCTTAGTTTGTATTAGTTTTTATCTTTCTAATTGTAATGTTTAATAAAATTACTATAAAAAGATATAGGACAATATCTTAAGATACTTTCAGAATATTTTTAATAAGTCTGTAAACTTGCAAGGCAAAAAGAGCTAAATAAAAAAGGAGGGAGAACTGGTGAAGGAAGCAATGTTTCTTTTGCTCATCTGCAAGATTGACTCTTACCATATTTAGACAATACACTAGCATTGGTTAGCATTAACCATTAGTAAAATATTTCTTCTGAGAATTTGCACCAGATTATAGGGCAAACCATAGCTGGAGAGGGGGGATTATCAGTCCCTCTCCTCTTTGGCTGATATCCTATCACCCTTGTGGCTGCTGACTGGTTGGCATTTCCTGATTTTTTTCTTCTTTTTCTAAAAACATTTAATGTAGGGTAAGGATAGGTTACATTTCCACCCACCTCCCCATTTCAGGAGGGGGAAGCAAAGTGAGAACAGTGAAGACACAACTGAATGAATGGCTCCTCTTGCATTTAGCACCTTTTTCTTGGAAGACTAATAGATGATTAACCATCAGTCTAGATTTGGATAATATACGGGAGGACAGGAAAGGTAAGAACCCCGACACATATACACACTAACCACTACTACAAAGACAGTTTGGCCTGCATGTCCTTGGCCTAGCCCCCAACTGTTTAACAATTGTGGCTTCATTCTGGCAACATGCTTCTCTGAGATGTGAATAACAGGTACAAGCATTGTTCCAGCCCAACAGCAATTTCAACTGTGGGAGAAAAAAATTCCATCACTGCCAGATAGAAATCATTAACCCTTAGGTGAATACATTATAAGTTTACATATCATTATCTATGCAAATCACTGACTATATATTATAAGATTAATAATATGCATTGTTTAAATAGAAATATCAGTATTTATAACACCACAACTTGCAGAGCAAGATAAGCAACAATAAGAAAACATGGCCCTGTTCCAGAGAGCGTGCTCCCTAAACCACAGCAGTGAACAATACTAGTAACCCTTTCAGCATGACAGCTTTATACACCACTTTGCTACAGACTGTTCTACTGCTTATCTTGCCTTAGGCCAGCTTTCTTGTGTGCCCTGAAGCCAAGGTTAAAGTTACGTTAGAGGCAATAGGAAGCCATCTGGGAAGGTGTAAGGACCCCAACCCCCAGGTTCCTTGATGGTCAAATGCAGAATAATGTTCCTTCAACCAGTGAATAATATCTCCTTCAGGATCTAGAAGGTGAAGTCATAAAGATGTCAACATCCTTCCCTCGTTTCCCCCCATTAATCTCTTCTCCATTACTAACCCACTCCTCTGCAGAGGTGTGCAGAACGGGTGGCAGGTGGCTTCCAAAGAACAATCCCAAACTTTTAAACCGCTCTCGATTGCACTGTATCATGGTTATTCACATCTTCCTTGCATTCATTACATGGTATACAGGTACATCCATTCCTGCCCTCCCCCTCTTATGATAAAATTATGAAATCTCTCTAAAAGTAGAAGAGAAATAAGATTCCATATCTCTGGGCTGGGTTTTGTTTTGTGGGGACAACAATTCATAGCAAATGAAAACATGTTGCTGCTGCTGCTGCTGGAACTGAAAAACAGACAGCATTTTTCTTGGTTGGGAACAAGGATGTCAATATCAGTTAAAACACACACCCCCATCTCTCTCTCTCACTTCTGTCTGTCTCCTTATAAAGATTATGCCTATGCTTAGTAAATGAAGAAAGGAATTAGTGATGCTCCCTTCATTTCCTGTCTTCCCACAGATGGTGATAAATTCAAATTCAGACTCCATTAAACCTGAGTAGAGAAACTCAGCAGGTGGCTACACTAATGGAAAATGCTGGCTTTGGAATAATGGGAATTACAACCGACAGCTCTTCTACACCACAAAAAAGATGATGTATTCCTATTGACAGGGCTGCTTTTGAGTCCAGAAGGCTGATCTGATCGTTCAAGGCTGGCACGAGGGAGGCTAAAAGGCTTGTGGGCATTTTTTTCCCCTTTTGGCCACACCACTGTAATTTGTGCCATCAGAACCTTCCATTATACAGTATTTCATTGTACAAATCTCATTGAAGTTGGAGAGAGAAGGGGTAAAATTCACTCCATTTGGCCTTCAGGCATGGCATATATTTGTACTCCCCCCATCCCAACTCCTTGGTTTAAAGGACAAATAAAGGTTGACAGACAACAGCATTTCCAGCCAGTGCTGTATTTTTAAGGCTGACATTCCAAGCCCAAATGCTTTTTGTGATTCCAGAAAAAGCCCATCTGAGAGAGCTTGTGTTTTTTTTTAAAAAAAATGCATCAATTGCCTTGAGGGATAATGATTGATATTGTGCTATAATTTCTCAGAATATTGCATCTGTGTGTTTTCTTTTAACCAATAGATCTTAAAAAGGCATAGTCTTTATCACAAAATAAGCATTGGAATTACTTCTTCAAACATGTCCTCAACTTGACTGTTGCATTCCCCTAACTAATAAATAAATAAATGATAATCATTCGTATTCTGCAGGCTCACCCATCATATGAATATCTAGCAAAAAAAACACCTAGTTTGGGGATGCTACAGAATATATTTTTCAGAATTACGAGAGGTTGAATGAGAGGTTGGCCTTTTCGCTTTTTCATAAGTCCACCATGCATGATAAAATGCATCATGCTTTTTACATTTCCAACAGTGATGAGAGGTACCTCTATATGTCTTAGACAATTTCTCTGGTGTCATATACCAACAGTACAGACTTTTTAACCACTGTCTCCCGTTGATCCATTTGAATATTATAACCAAAATTCTTGGCCCATTTTACCATACATTCTTTAACTTGCTCTTCCTCTGTTTCAAACCTCAACAAAGGTTTATATGTTTTAGCAGTCACATGTTCATCATTTGTACATAATTCATTTTCAGATTCCATTTTATTACATTCTATTCCTGGTACTTTTAAATCTATATTAAATCTTTCTCTTAATTGTGAAGTTCTGCCATGGAAGTCTTGATCAAAATAGAGCTGCTCATCTTCCTACATTAGGGGTATATCCTATTAGGATGGCTGGCTATATCATGGCTTAGACAAAGTGTTGTCTGATCAACAGACTTAATGCATAAATGTCTGCAGGGAACAGGCAGCAGCAAAATGTGGACAGATGTTTGGCTCTCTCTGGAGCTCATCAGTGGAGTTCAGCTGCTTTATCTGTCAGATGGGTGCATCCCCAAGACTAGGTTCACAGGAGCTCAATACATTCTGATGTGGGGGAGGGCGATACCATAAGCCACGGAGGACATGATTTGCTATAAATAATCCTTTCAGAAAAAGTTGCCCTTCCTTGCTGCACTTTCAAGAGCCATTCACAGCTCTTAGGTGGCCTGATGTGTGTGTGTGTGTGTGTGTGTGTGTGTGTGTGTGTGTGTGTGTGTGTAAGAGAGAGAGAGAGACAGACAGACAGACAGACAGAATGAAAAACCATTTCTGACTTTTGGACATTAAATTGGTTGACAATAGTGCTGTATTTACCCAAAAGGATGACGGCTCTGAATTTAAAACAACACCCACCCCAAAAGGAAGAGGAAATAGAATATACACACACATACACATACATATAGACAGAGAAAAATACGGTGTAATGCAAAGCTTTCCCATCTTGTCAGCTCCAACCAGTTCTCACTCCCCCAATCAATAGATGAAATGTGACGCATGTACACACTCACATACAGTACATATATGCAAACATTATACATCTGCAAAAGGCAGATTCCAAAACAGGGCAAAAAATCTGCATATAAGGACCATTCACTCACCCACATTCATGTACATTTCTCTCATTCATTTTGACAGAAACTGCAGAGGAAAAGAGAATAAAGGTGGGGGGAATGGGAGGGCCAAAACGAAATGAAGATGAGACAAGGGAGAGAAGAGAAGAGAAGAGAAGAGAAGAGAAGAGAAGAGAAGAGAAGAGAAGAGAAGAGAAGAGAAGAGAAGAGAAGAGAAGAGAAGAGAAGAGGAGCCTATTCAGGTATCACAAGAGAGAAAACACTCCTTTAAAACCAGAACAGCAATGGACAACTTTAATCTGCCTCAAGTGTGGGCTGAGGGTGAGACAACAACATGTCACAAGGGCCTATCTCCTCAGCTTTTTCTTCCTCCTTCAAGGAATCATCATCATTGGTATCCATTCCTAGCCACAATGACCCCCAAATGACAAAATGTGCATCATGGTGTCACAGATTTTTGTGTTGCAACACTTCACACCGGAATACATGGCGACAGAGTTTGTGTTGTGAGATTGCGACACCCTTGTGTGACTTGCCCCACCTTGCCCCCCTCCTGCAGACTCTTATGATAAAAATAATACCGAAGGGAGGGTATGAGGAGTCAGCACTTACTTTAAATGGATTAGCTACGCTATTACAAGAAAATATTTGTAAGCTGTACTTCGGTTGAAGCAGCCCAGAAGTGACAACACATCTAAGCAAAACATTTCATCCTTGTTCATCTCAGCCTAGTCTCAGTATGACATCATGGACTTCAAATACAGACATATACAGTAGTTTATTTTCATCACTGGCCATTTGCGAAACAGTCAGTTAAAGAAAATATCAGATTGTGCAAGGGGGGGGGGGGGGAAGCTCCTCTTTTACCAGCTTCTGTACATTGGACACTAAAGGGTCCCTCCAGTGTTCTTCCCTGCCTGTGGTGCTTAAATCTTTAATACTAGCAACATAAATTCAATGCTTATAAAATGATCCTATTGAGCACTTTAAACATTATCAGTTCCAAGGATCTCTGTGCAGCAGTTGCAAATACTTTTTCCAATCACATTCATTTATTTAAAGGCAGAACTATCTTTTAATAATAACAGCGCCCCCCCCCCCCCAAAAAAAAAAATGTTTAAAAGGAAGGAGGGAGCAACTTGAACATTTCCCCTAATGCATCCCTGAAAGCAATTAAAGGGACCCTCTTTAACAACACAGTTTCATTTTGCTGTCCCTGCCGTGGTTTTAACATTTAAAAAAGGAGGGGACCTGAAAGGGGCCTTTAAAAAAAAAGGTGTTTTTTTTTTTTAAAAAAAAGATGTAATCTATGTCCTTTTTTATGTGACTGCTGTTGTATGCTTTTGAGCTGGCAAACAACTATGGATAGGCAAACGAAGGAGAGGGCAACCTTGTCTCATATCCTGTGAAGAGGCGAGTACCTGAAGTGTGAGTATGAAAGGAAACCTTAGAATTTTCTGAAAGGGTTTCTTATAGAGAAGAAGAGGCTGGGACCTTCATCGAACCTGAATGCACATTATTCTTAATAATGCATAGCCGTACCCCTCCTTTCTTTCCTCCTCATTTTTGCAAGTAGCGAGCTTGACGATGTTTTACAGAAACGGGGAAAATCATGCTTCCTGTATCTTTCACAGCTCTTTAATTTGTGCCATATCACTTTTATCTCCTCTTGCTTTAACACCAGATTTGGTTTAATTAAATTTATGTCAAATGAATACATGAAACAAGAAAGAAATCAGGAAGCCTGCAGTTGCCCATTAGTGAGTCACTGACTGCACAGTGAAAAGGCTTTTGAAGCCTGGCTCTCGGCCAGAACAAGCTTCCAGTGATTCTCAGAGACACCCAGGATGCTTTGAAGGCAGAGACTTGGGTTGACCTGAACCTGCTCAACGGAATCGGTCCCAGTCCTCATAGGCTGGATATAAAGTCTTCTATCTTTCACAATTTACCTGTCAAGTGAGAGCAGCAGGGGTGGAGAAACCACAAGCAAGGTTCATAATTAATTAGATCAGATCCCTTAATTTCATTTGTTTTACTGATAAAAGCCATGCTGTGTGTAAATATTTCATCACTATTAGGAAATACAACAATATGTCATAATTATACCTCAAGCTTTTTCATCTGCAACACTTGATCTCGGTAGGAGGCTAAAACCTAGGCCTCTGAAGTCTATAAAAATCTGAGTGTGTATTGGTGCCATGCATACCCAATGGCTTGGTGATCCCAAGGTTCAGCAGAGTGACATGAAACCTGAAAGCACATTGCAAAGGTTTAAACCAGAGCTTTCCAAACTGTTCATGTTGGTGACACACTTTTTAGACATGCATCATTTCGCGACACACTCTTACAAGCAGGGCACAAGGCAGGCACTAGGTCCTGTGTGAAATCACAGCAGGTTTGGAGGCAGCAAGGCACAAGGCAGGCACTAGGACCTGCGCAGAATCACAGCAGGTTTGGAGGCAGCAAGGCACAAGGCAGGCACTAGGACCTGCGCAGAATCACAGCAGGTTTGGAGGCAGCAAGGCACAAGGCAGGCACTAGGACCTGCGCAGAATCCTGGCATGGCAGGTTTGGAGGCAGCAAGGCACAAGGCAGGCACTAGGACCTGTGTGGAATCCTGGCAGGGCTCGGAGGCAGCAGCAGCCGCGACACACACAGACACTGCAGCTGACACACTAACGTGTCCCGACACACAGTTTGGAAAGCTCTGGTTTAAACGTTTCACCATCCCATTCTGTAGATGAGGAAACCAAGGGGCAATAGTACATCTCATTTGATAGATCTAAAATATAATCCTATTGGGATTTTCACTCTGTTCAACAGGCCTCACTGCTTAAGCCAGTACATTTAAGTATTGTATCTGTGACAACATGCCAAGAAGCTATTCAGCTAACATTGTCTTCTTCTGCTGGTTGAGCATAGAGACAGGTTTTCACACAGCAGAGCATCTCAGTGAAAGGGAAGTGGCACCTACCATTGCCACACTGAAGATGACAACTGGATAACTGTTTGTGCCATGCTGCTGTTTGGAAACACCTGTGTGAACATAACCAGACTGCTCATCTGGATGGACACATATGGAAAGCTGAACCCCTCACATTCTCTAAGATTAGCCATGGAGATCCCACCTAGGAATCTGGTAAATTCCAATGAATTGACAGACCCCAGAAAGAGGGGGCTTTCTGTGTGGCCCATTTTAGTAGAATCTCTCTTGGGTAGGGTGGTATCGACCACCCACCTGCAGGGCCGTGCGGAAGAATTTGCTGAGCATCTGCAGGATAAAATCGCTCGGATTCGGTCTAAGTTGGACTCCATGCGTGAAATGCAGTCTGGGGAGATGCCGGGAGAATGGTCTTGCCCTGTTATCTGGGAACGATTTGATCCTGTTGGACCTGAGGAAGTGGACAGGATCTTTCGAATTGTTAATTCCACCACATGTGATTTAGATCCCTGCCCTTCCTGGCTGGTGAAATCAGCCAGGGAGGTGACATGTGGATGGGTCCAGGCCACGATTAATACATCCTTGGCGGAGGGGGTGGTTCCAACTGCCTTTAAAGAGGCACTGGTGCACCCCCTCCTCAAGAAGCCAGCCCTGGACCCTACCATCCTGGACAATTTTCGTCCAGTCTCCCACCTCCCCTTTTTGGGAAAGGTGGTTGAGAAAGTGGTGGCGTTGCAACTTCAAAGGACCCTGGATGAAGCGGATTATCTAGACCCTTTTCAGTCAGGTTTCAGGCTGGGATATGGGATGGAGACTGCATTGGTCGCGCTTACGGATGATCTCTGGCGGGAGCGGGATGGTGGTAGTGCATCCATCCTTGCTCTCTTGGATCTCTCAGCGGCATTCGATACCATCGACCATGGTATCCTGTTGGGGCGGCTTAGGGAGTTGGGGGTGGGCGGCATAGTTTTGCGCTGGTTCACCTCCTTCCTCCGAGGCCGATCCCAGTCTGTGGTAATAGGAGAGGAGAGATCTGACCCTCGGCCCCTCTTGTGTGGGGTGCCGCAGGGTTCGGTTCTCTCTCCTCTCCTATTTAACATCTACATGAAACCACTGGGCGAGGTCATCCGACACCATGGGATGAGGTATCATCAGTATGCGGATGATACTCAATTGTATATCTCCATCCCTGGTGAAGTAAGTGATGCAGTGACAACCCTATCCCAGTGCCTGGGGGCTGTGAGGGCCTGGATGGGGAACAACAGGCTACAATTGAACCCTAGCAAGACCGAGTGGCTGTGGATTGATGGCCTAGCGTCTTCTGGGAAATTATCATCTTTGGTTCTTGATGGGGTAGCACTGCCCCATTCGGAACCGGTGCGCAACTTGGGGGTCCTTCTAGACTCACGACTCCTGCTCGAAGAGCAGGTGGCAGTCGTGGCTAGGAGGGCTTTCGCACAACTTCGGTTGGTGCACCAGTTGCGCCCATTCCTGGATCGCGACGCCCTCCGAACAGTCACTCATGCTCTCGTCATCTCCCATGTAGATTATTGCAATGCGCTCTACATGGGGCTACCCTTGAAGACTATCCGGAAGCTTCAGCTAGTGCAGAATGCGGCCGCGCGAGCAATTTTGGGTGCACCAAAATCTGCACACATAACACCTCTGCTCCGCGAGCTGCATTGGGTGCCGGTCTGCTTCCGGGTACAATTCAAGATGTTGGTTATTACCTTTAAAGCCCTACATGGCATGGGGCCAGAATACCTGAAGGACCGTCTTATCCCCATTTTATCGACCCGCCCCACCAGGTCATTCAGAGAGGGCCTGCTACGAACCCCATCAATTAAAGAATGTCATCGGATGGGGTCTAGGAGGCGGGCCTTCTCTGTGGTAGCGCCTACACTGTGGAACATCTTGCCCCCAGAGTTGAGGCAGATCTCCTCCCTCCCGACCTTTAGGAAAGAGCTGAAGACCTGGTTCTGCCGCCTGGCATGGGAAGGAGGAAAGGATAGTTCCTCATGGGGGTGGTTAATTCCTTAATTTATTGTCCTTCGTTTAATTCCATCTCCATCTGGATTTATAATTATTTATTAATTTATATATTGTACATTGATGTTTTATCCTGTTTTAATCTATTTTATTGTAAACCGCCCAGAGTTCCCCGTTGGGGGAGATGGGCGGTTATATAAATTTAATTAAATAAATAAAATAAATAAATCATTTGCACAGAGCTTCCCTCTTGTTTTTAAATGAACATAAAGACTTGAATGTCCCCATGTACTTTTAAATGAATGAACAGCCAGTTTGAGTTTACCATTCACTTCTTACTGCTGATGTTTTAAATGTTTAATCCTCCTCTTTTAATTACTCCACATTTCTATTTTATCATTTTAAACATTTACTTTAAAATAATCTTTCACTTTTGCTTCAAAATGTAAAATATTAAAAGTATTTTATAATCATAATAATACCTCAATTTAATGGACTCTAATATAGAGGGCTTTGGGTACATTGGACACAATTTCTATCCAGACATCCCTCACCTCCAAAGTAATGGGCATCTCTGTTGCATCAGAGGTAATGCCAACAGAACACTTAAAAACATGTGCTCACAATTTACCTTTTACATGTTAGTTATGCAAATAATGTAAAGCACCACAAATGACATAATTTTGTAGTGAGCAGCCTTTTGGGAAGAATGGGTACCCTCTCCTCCAGTGTTCCATGTAACAGAGGTTTTACTATACTTACAGCCAGTCTGGTGTAGTGGTTAAGGTGCTGGACTAGAAACCAGGATCCTGTGAGTTCTAGGCCTCTTTTAGGCATGAAAGTTGGCTGGGTGACTTTGGTCTGGTCACTGCCTCTCAGTCCAACCCACCTCACAGGATTGTTATTGTAGGTAAAATAGGAGGAGGGAGAATTATGTATGCTGCCTAGAGTTGTATAAAATAAAGGTGGGATATCAACTTAATAATAAATAAATCACATAAATACCCATGACCATCTACATTCAAAGCAGAGGCCTATGCATTTTCTCTGTGAAATGAGAAATATGTGTTTCCTGTGAAGAGACAGCTCAGATAACTCCTTTCTGAATAGTGACAAAGCCCACAACATGGACTTTAATGATATGTATGAAAGCAGTAGGCATGGATAAATCAATTTCCTATATTTATGAATATAGTGCCACCTAAAACCATTCATGGAAGCCACCCTGTAACTATTTAGTCCCAGTGTATTCAACTACTGTATGTAAGTACATTTCTGATACAGGTGAGCTGCACAGTCTCATACAACTTAATTTAAAAATAATTGCCAGTAGGTTTGTTTACGGGAAAGTAGTTCTTTCTTTCTTTAATCATTTTATAAGCCATCTCTAGATGACATACTGTACAACAATACATTAAATACAGCTTAAAACAACTGAGAGAAGAATAACAAGAACCGAATTAAGAACCAATGACAGTGAAAGAACGCAAAATGACACAACCTATACACATTGGTCAACCCAAGCAATTCCACATTCAAAGCAGGCCAACAAATTATCCTGGCCAGGGCTTGGTGAAGATGCCAGGTTGTCAAGGCTTTACCAAAGGATACTAGAGTTGGGATCACTCAACTCTGAGGTTCGTTAAGGTGGCATTGCTATAGCGATGGGATCTGCATCAGAAAGAATTGGAGAAAGGCAATCCCATTGAGATCCAGGTCCTGAGCCATGTAGGGCTTTATAGATGACAACCAGCAATTTGAATTGCACTCAGAAGCCAACTGGTACTGGTGCAATTCATAAAGTAATGGAGTAATATGGCCAAAATGAAGTGTATGCATAATTAGTCATGCTGCTGCATCCTGGACTCTCCATAGCTTCCAGGTGGTCTTCAACCCCATGTAGAGTGCATTGCAGTAGTCCAACCAAGAGATAATGTCAGGCCCAGCCCAAGAACAAAGAATCAATCCAGCCAAACTTCCATTCTTTATTTGTTCACACCGTATAGACAGAATCTTGCCAGACTAAAGCTACTCTACCTAACCTAAGGGGAAATAACCTGGGAAGGTTCTAGGGCAGGGCTATTCTGAACCTCTTAGTCCTGTGTTTTCTCTTATCTTGCTCCCCTCCTTGGAATGTGCTTCCTCCTTATTGAGAACCAGCAGCGTTACTGAAGTCCATCACATCACCTCCCCCTTCAGAGACACATTCCATCACAGATAACCAAGGCATAAGTGATTCTGAGAAGAGCCTCCCAATCCAAGAAAGGGGATGATTCTGCCTACCTTGAAGGAGATGGTAGTACATCCCCGTCTTAAGAAGCCATCTCTGGACCCAGCAATGCTGGATAATTTTTTACTGGTCTCTATCCTCCTCTTTTTAGGCAAAGTTGTGGAAAAGGTGGTTTGGCTGCAGCTTCAGAGGATCCTGGAAGAAGATGATTACTTGGATTCTTTTCATTTGGATTTCAAGCCTGGGTATAGCACTGAGATGGCATTGATTATGCTTGTGGATGATCACTGGTGAGACCACTGATCATGGTATCCTTCTGGACAATCTCCTCCTCTTTAAATTACTCCACATTTCTATTATATTATTTTAAACATTTACTTAAAAATAATATTTCACTTTTGCTTCAAAATGTAAAATATTAAAAGTATTTTATAATAATAATACCTCAATTTAATGGACTCTAATATAGAAGGCTTTGGGTACATTGGACACAGTTAGGAGTGGGGAGGTACCACCATCTGCTTCAAGGCAGGCAGGATCATCCTCTCACTCAAAAATGAATTTACCACTTAAACCTAGCTACAAGTCACCTCCCGTATGGTGTTAACCAACCAAAAGGGACAGATCTAGCATACAGCCTCAAGAACCTTGCCCATTTGCTCAAGACTCACAGGCTCAAATGCTTCCCAGATAAAAGAGCAACACCTTGCCTCAGTGTGGTGAATGTTGGTGCTCCCACTGGTTCTCAGGAAGGAGGGAGCGCATTCCAAGGAGATAAACGGATTCTCAGCACTCCGGAGACTGTTGGTGGGAAAGCAAAGAGGTTCAGGGTCACCCCGCCCTAAAGTCTCCTGGGATATTTGTGCTTAGGTTAGTTAGAGTAGCTTTAGTCTGACAAGATTCTGTCTCTATGGTGAGAACAATAAAGAACTGGAGTTTCTGAATGCACTGACTCAACGTTGTTCTTGGGCCAGCCCTGACATCAGTCTTGCCAGACAAAAGCTACTCTAACTAACCTAAGCACAAATATCCCAGGAGACTCTAGGGCGGGGTGACCCGGAACCTCTTTGCTTTCTCACCAACAGTCTCCGGACTGCTGAGAATCCATTTATCTCCTTGGAATGTGCTCCCTCCTTCCTGAGAACCAGTGGGAATGCCAACATTCACCACACTCAGTCAACTCATTAGGACCTGCCCAGCCAGAGCCCAACTCAGAACAGATTCAAATAATTTCATTTGTCAGTTGCCTAGAGTATTCCTCATAGTGGTCTGTCAAATGTTCTTCATACCCGTTTCCAAAAAATAATCATTTACCTTAAAAAGGTCCACCTGTAAAAAAACTGCATGTGTGATCAAAGCAGAAAAATAGCTATGTAGCTGTATATTGCCACTCTTATCACCACAATGTAGGCTCTAATATGGGCTCATTCACTTCTTCAGTCAGACTTAAACTTCATTTTTCTCCAGTGGCACTCTAAACATCCTTTCTGACTCTTCATCACCCAGAGCTCTTCAGATAACCATTGAGCCCTCCAGGAGTGGCATATAGAGAGAGGCCACTCAGATGTAATCTTATCCAAGGTCACTGTCATCCCTTATTCCAGGAAGCAATTAAGATCTTGGTCTAACTGACCAGCAGAGGTTCAGGAAACTCCCAAGTGCCTTCTGGAAACCAAGTGGCTCCATCAGGCACCTGATCGAATAGGACTATCCTCCCTATGTGAGAGACCGGCAGCAGAAAGCTGCAGAGCAATCAGAGTGTGATATGACCATGAAAAGGGACAGAGGTTAATGTCACCCACTGTTGTCATCACTGGTCTTGGGAGTTTACCCAAAGGATCTCAATATTGCTAACAATCTCCAGAGAATCCTCATATCTACCCTAACCAACAAAACTTCTCCTAAACTGCATACTTCTATTCGCACTAAAAATGACCTCCTTTCCCCAGTTCCATTATGGAAAAAAATGTTAACATACTGAAGCCTTAAATCACCATCCTAAACAGTAGAACTTGATCCGACTTACCTGAAACAAGTTTTAGATGTCGGACTGCCACCAGTAAGTCTGGTTCTTGACTACTCTTAGCCACAGAAATTCACTCAGTAATTTTGGGGCTGTCACTTTCTCTGGAGAGCCTCGTGCAGTGCAGAGTGGTACTGTAGGTGGCAGTATTGCAACCGAAACTCTCCCCACGACCTGAGTTCGATCCCAGCGGAAGCTGGTTCTCAGGTAGCCAGCTCAGGTTGACTCAGCCTTCCATCTTTCCGAGGTCGGTAAAATGAGTACCCAGCTTGCTGGGGGAGAGGTAATTATGACTGGGGAAGGCAATGGCAAACCACCCCGCTCTATAGTCTGCCAGGAAAATGTCACAAAAGCGGAATCTCACCAGGGGTCACATGACTTGGTGCTTGCACAGGGGAACCTTTCCTTTCCTCACTTTCTCTAAACCCAAACTAGCTCACTGAGTTGCTATTGTAGGGAAAAATAGGAGGACAAAATCCTATGAATACCACCTTGGACTGCTGAATGTAAAGGATGAATATAAATCTAACAAAGAAACAAACGAACAACCATCCAAGGAAGTTCCCCTGAATACTGTAGCATTTAGTTGCAAATTACAATTCATAAGCTTGTCCTACTGGTGGGTTCTGTTGCCAGCAATTACAAGTGCAGGAAGTTAGACTTAGGTAAGAGTTCTTCATGGCAGCTATAAATCTCACCACAGTATAAAAGTGTAAGAGCAAAGGAATAATAATAATAAAAAAAACCTTACTTCAGAAATTGAGCTTCCACATCCAAATCCAAGTTCCAGGAATCAGAATGTTGTCTTGTACCAGTCTGGAGGTCAGCCAGAGAATCAGCAGCAGTACACATTCAAGAAATCACGTCTAAGGTTAGACAGCTGTTTGCCACCAGAAGTCTGACCCTCAAGCCCTTCTTTTATAGCATTGACTCAGGCCTGCCTATTATCCTGAATCACGTCTCTTTCTTTTAAGGAACCTCATTGAATGTTTTTGTTCTATTCACTTGATCTTTCTGCATATGCAAAAGCTGAGGGTATTTTGCAGCTCAGGCTTGAGATCAGCCTGCCGCTCTGCTTCTGCAACTGGTGGCTGATTCCTGGCTGCTGCAGGCCTCCAGGCTCATCCCACAACAGGTCCTGCTCTTCCTGGGCCTCATCTATAGATACCGGAGAGCCCTCTGGCTCCTGAGTGGCAAGGCCAGAACCTGCCATGCCTGGCTCTACCAATGCAGAGTCTGACTCAGCAGACAGACATACTGTACAACATGGCTCCTTCTACATCTTGTATGGTTCCCCGCTGTAGCTTAAATGGTTCTAGCAGTCCTCCTGGAAACACATGTGTTTTTGGCAGAGCTTTGATGCTTTTATTTATTTTCTTTACCTTTACTTTAAAATTTGGGGCATCCCTGTGACATGTGTGTGTGTGTGGAAAAAAAGAGAAAATTTTCATTGCTCTACCTGCAAATAAGCTCTCCCAAGTAAAACATTAAATGAGGACCTCAGATTATCAATATTTTGGCAGCTTCGTTTTAAATAAGGCTGTTTTAACTTTGCTTTGTAATAAAACTCTAGAGTGGCTTTCTAACGCTCTGAAAGGAAGTACACTCCAACTGTATCATAGGATAATTTAACCCACTATTTTAAACAGCTTTTGTTTTGACAGTGAGAATTTTTTGAAGAAATTGTACCTAATGCCATTAAGTATGCAAATGAATTCTATACTGATAATTGTACCAACCACAACTCATGCTGTAGGCTTGTTTTAGGGGCAAGATTTAGTACAGATCCTGCTTCAGACGGTGGGTTACTTTATCCAGAACCATTTTGTGCATTATTTGCTCCACCTCAGATTCAGAGCAGTCCTTCACTTTGGACATTATCCATTAAGTAAAATGAGAAAATGAACAAATGGCTATAACTTCTTTCTGTCTAATTCTTGGCAGATTTAGATGAAATTTTCAGGGATGGGAGCCCCTACTGAGAGAATGGACTGCCAAATTTCTGACATGAGTGCGCTGCGCATTGCTGAATTTACTGTCTTTTTTGGGAAAAGGAATGATTTCTCCCCCGTGATTTTTTTCCCTCTGCAAGTAGCAAGCACACATCAAACAATATTGGCCACTAGATGTCTAGCCTAAAAGAGTCCTCCTGGAACTAGGACCCCCGTAGAAAGAAATACTGTGGAGATTTTTGTAGAGCCAGTGCAGTTTAGCAGTTGAAGGGTAAGAATTAGAGTTAGGAGGATCCGGGTTTAAGTCCACTCTGTGTCATGGAGGCTTACTGGATGATTTGGGTAAGCCCTTTATCCTTCAGTCTAGTCTACCCCAAAGGGCTGATGGCCTGCAAAATTTTAGGGGAGGAAGTGCTGTATACCATGAGCTCCTAGACAGAGGTTAGAGTATAGAACTTTTTGCCATCACACCTCCCTTTAAGGTAATCTTAATGTACACACCTCCCCTAAAAATCAAAACACCAAAATGAACACAAATGTGTTGGTGTGTGTGTTTTCTTGCACACGCAGAGTATCAGAAAGCGATTAGCATTAGAGACCAATAAATGACGCCAGTCATTTGTAGCAAATCAGTTGCAGTTGTATTAGTTACTCATTCAAACAGATACTATTTACAGTTCTCTTCCAGATCCCTGGAAGTGTTACAAATCCACGTACCAGAAAGGAGAAGTAGTAAGCAAGCAGGAGTAGAAGCAAGCAGGCTTTGAAGCAGAAGAAGAAAGGGCAGGGCAGGCAGGTTCTTTTATACTCTTCAGCCTGGATCAGGTGCTGCCTGACCTTTTAAAGTTTGCAGGTGCTTACCTCATAAGGCTTTATTGCTGAGACTTACTCCTCAAAGAATAATACACCAACAAAATGAACAATAAAAACAATACAATGAAACTTTGGGAAAGGTGGATTTATTGTAACCATGTAGTGAAAGGTTCTTCCCACTCTGTCAGCATCTCCCCAAGGTCTCACAGATGAAAAGTGAGATATGGTTCTCTCAAATTTATTTATATCTATCTAACTATCTATCAAATTTATATAGCTGCCAATTTCCATATAATTCTGGGTGGCTCACAAACAAACAAATAAATAATGTGTAAAAGTTCTTTCTATTGGGGGTATGCAAAGCTTTAAAGGACTATTTCAAGGAAGGCTTGTGCAAAACATCCCTTCAGGGCTGCTTTACAAAGCAACATGCCCCCACTTCTGAAGGCAAAGTTGCTTCATGTTAAGGCCTTGTTCAGCAGTCCCAGTAGTAGATGTCTGCCATCGGAGAAGTCAGAAGAAGTTTCTATGCATGAAAAAGGCTCACTGGGCAGCTTCCTTTGGCTTTTGGAATTTCCAGATATGGCCTCAAAGGGATGTGAAGTGCAAACGTATCTCTTTGAGGTGAAATGTGATTGCCTCACACATCCCTTCTTTCTATATCCCTCCCTGCACACTGACATGGAAGTAAAAAGGGTAGCCCTGGTACAATTATGCTATAGCAAGTGATAGTTGAGCTGTCTATCACAGAATTACACCCACTCTCTTCCTTCCCTCATCCACTGCCATATTCAAATTGAAGAGACCTTGGAGAGAAGAGGAAGCCATTTTCATACTTTATGTATCCTTGGAATTATTAAGGCAGAATTCAGGCCCCAGGAGCAGCCCAATTTCCTTATACAGGTAGTCCTCGCTTAATGACAGTAATTAGGACTGGAAACTCCATTGCTAAGCAACGCGGTCATAAATTGAAAAATCATGTGACAGCACCAACTTACAACAGCAGTTCCGGCACTTCAGGTTGCCACCGTTAAGTGAATCCTGCATGGTCATTAAGCAAGGATCTCACATGACCTGCCGGCAGGGAAGCTGGTGGGGAAGCCAATGGGGAAGCTGACAGGGAAGGTCAGAAATGGTGATCACATGACCACAGGATGCTGCAACGGTTGGAAATGTGGGCCGGTTACCAAGTCCCCAAATCGCGATCATGTGACCGTGGGGGCACTGTGACAATCGCAACTTCAAGGACTGGACATAAGTCCCACTCATTCAGTGCCATCATAACTTCAAATGGTTGCTGAACAAGTGGTCATTAAGCAAGGACCACCTGTAATCACTCTGGGAAATCTATTTCACTTTGCACAAAAAATATCACTCCAAACCAATTCACTACATTTCTGGATTTGGGTTTCAGCTAAGGAGGTTCCCAGTCTGCAGTTTGATTATAGATTAGACACAGAAATATTTGAGTGACAGCTTACTGATTCTGCTTATTACCATCCCGATGCTCCTGGTATACTAAAGCAAGGAATATCAGGATTTTGAAACCAAGGCACTGTGTCCTATCCTGATGTTTGAACTTTGCTTTTATACTTTACTTTTTTATACTGTACTTATGCTTTACACTTAATATAACATTAACAACTGCTAATTCTCAGTTGCATAACACTACCTCCAAGGCTGACTTCCCCCTTGAAAAACCATCCCTTGGCCTCTTCGCTGGCACAAGGTAAGCTTTTCAAACAGGGTTATATGCATATGTTTGTCTAACCTGTATGAAAATGAACTTTAGATATGTGTGTACTTGTGTGAAAGAGGAATGTGTATGTCACTAAATATTGTGTAGCTATAGGGAATGACACAATGAAATGTCTACACTTACTTGGAGATTTAGCCACACCTAACGTTGGCGTGTACCCTAAACTTTCCTAAAATCAAGTGGCCTGGTATTCTTTCAAACTGCTCTTTGCAATCAGATGAGCAAGCTAATCCTTGTGTCTATGTTAGCTAATCTAGCATCTTCTCTGGGATTTAATCCACTCTGACTTTACTTACAGTACTTTCTGATATGTAATTCAGAAATTCTGGGGTCACCGTTCACTATTTCCATAGCATGCATTTTACAGACGTGGATAATGAAAATGAAAAAACTTGAGAGGTTCAGCCCTTATATAGTACTTCCATTACAGTCCGACTGACAATCAGATCTATCACATTCAAAACAGAGGGACACCATAATTTATTACAGATATTCCTTCTCTTTCTATAAAAATCTTTCAATGGGTCCACCTGAAATTTAGCACAGGTGTTCCCCACAATAAGAGTACCATTACTTCAAATATTGGTATGTTCTGTAGGCAGGGATCCCCAACCTTTTTGGCGCCAGGGACCGGTTTCAAAAGACAATTTTTCTGCAGACCGGGGGGGGGGGGGTTTCTGGGATTTCCGCAGACTGGGGGGCGGGGTTTGCAGGCGGGAGCCAATTGTGCACCGGGGGTTGGGTTTGTGGGTGGGAGCCAATCACAAGCACCAGGGGGTAGGGTTTGTGGGCAGTAGCCAATCGCATGGAAGGGGGAGGGGTTTGTGGGCGGGAGCCCCATGGCCCAGTTCCTAACAGGCCATGGCCCACTAGTGGGCCATGGCCTACAGGTTGGGGACCCCTGCTGTAGAGTACAGCAAAGTAACACCATTTTTAAAAGCAACATTTTTAGGAATATATCATGAAAATCTTTGCATCAATTCGAAAGACAGTAGAACATATCATATCATAATACTATAACTTCCTTACCAATTTCATCTTATACTGCAGAAAAAAATAAAAAGTTACAGCAATTTTTCTTCCATGCTAGAGTACCCAAAGAACAAAATAAAATCTAGCTCCACATCTAGATAATAAATTGGACTAGGAAATCTGTGTCTTGGCCCATTCCTGAAGTTCTACACCTGACTTGATTCCAAAGGCAGTGAATTACCAATATGACACACTCACTCCCCCCCCACACACACACACACTCATATGCACAACTATGACGACTTGGAACTGTTTTCTCCTACTCCTTCCCTTTCTGAGTGAGGCAGAAAAAGATGAAAAATTGCATCTAGAAAAATCAGAGGTGATTCTAGTGAAGAGCCTCTGCCTATGGAATAAATTTACTTGTGACTCATAGGGTTATCACTTCCCTTTAGAGCAGAGAAATTGATTAACGATGCTCCCCTTGAGAAGCAGGTTGAACAGAACTGTAATACCCTTTTATATCTACACCCAACATGTAAGCTTTGTCTAGGCTGAATGATTTTCCTAGAGTGAACTGTGCTTCTGTTAACTTCCAGAACTTTGAACATTTCAACAGTACAATCTGCAACTGCATGATTTCTGTCTAATGAACCTATTCTGCACCAGTTATGTTGATTACATTAGTCCTTCTAGGCCAGGCCCAACAAAAGGTGTTTTGCTCTTTACAGCTCTACACTGCCTAGAATTCACATATGGGTCCTTACGGTACATGCCAGTTGTGAATGTTTTTTTTTCTATTTTTTTTTAAATTTTGGAAGTTGCATTTTTCTTATTTTAATATGAAGCATTTCATTCTTCTTGGTCTGTTTCCTATTAGATTTAAAATAAATGAGGAAATAAAAGTGGCCAACAACTTTTGAAATTACTCTATAACCACTGAACATTATAAAGTAACAGTACAGTTGATAAGGTTTCTTATCAGGCAAAACAGGATGTATTCTCACATCAAGAAGTGTCTCAGACTAGTGTAGAAATAAAAAGATTGCTGTAAATTAGCTATAGCCTAAATAATTGCTGGCATATCAATTTAGTTATGATAGAGATAAATTTCCTCTTAGAGGAACTGGCCTTGACCACTTAATGTTTAGAAGCACCAACATCTTATTCATGAAATTGCACTTGTGACACTGCATTTAAATTTTTGTTTTAGCAACACGAGGCAAACAAATTGATAAGGGGCTTCTGATGTTGCCATTATTTTTTTATTTGCCATGCTAATTTTTCTTGGAATAGCTTGTGCCTTTTAGCCAGCTGTTTTCTCAACTGAATGTTCCTATTGACAGTTTTTGCTAAAAAGCAAGCCCAGTTTGGGATGAAATCCTGTATATTTTTGACAGAAAAGAAATTATCTTCAACCCCATTTCCCAATATGTGACTGGATTTTGTTTATTCAAATTAAGTGTAGCCTACCAAAATCCATGCCAAATGGTGGCAACTGCACAGACATTGTCCCATGTCAGAATAACTTCGGTTTGCGATACAACTCAAGAATGAATTGAGTTATAGACAGTCATGCAGAAGACACAATCCTGGAAACTGTTGGTGCCTTAGATTGCTTCTTTCTAAAATCTAGTCAGTGGAAAGGCTGTTATATACAAGGAACAAAACTTCTCCCCATCCACACACACAAACACAAATAGGTTCACAAAATTAATACTCTACCAATACACGCCACAGACGTAATTCTGTCTTTTAAAATTAATATTGTACTTCATTAAATTTGGTAAATAATACTAACAGATCTAATCTGAGTTAGTAGACTTTGAGTTTACATGCTATTTTCACATATAGTTTAGCAATAGTAGATCAACTGTACCTGCTAGCAAACTTACTTTCAATTACTATAGATAATTTACTATATTGGTTAGATAAATTTCTTTCCACAACTCTCTAGTTCCCTAAGCATATAATAATGCATATTTCTGCATTATAAATACAAATAGCCATTTCCATATTTTTAAGGTTCTAACCAGCTGGTGACCTAATGACTCTCCTACTTGTTTATTCCATGTCCTTCATAATTTGATATCTGCAGTATATAGAAAAGCATGTAAACATCCTGACTGTTGATTTCCTGGACTTATATTCAAATATAGGTCAAATATATTCAAGCACCCACCTATCTACCTGCATAGTTAGAATAGTTTTGACATGTTTTGCAGCCTGCTTGTTTTCCTTGTGATTTTCTCACTACACATTTCTGCATCGCTGATAAACAAAGGGGAACATGTAAAAGACAGGTGAAAGGTGATCCAAACGGCATATGTTCTGGTTCCAAAATTATTGTTAGAAATGCTGTTCATCAAACTGGATTTCAAGGAGTTGAATGCTGTGTAAAGCAAACTGAAGGAACAACACAGGGGAAACCATCCCAAAATGGACCCTTTGTTTATTTGTTTATTTGTCTGTTTTTTTATTGGATTTGTAATGCTACCTAACTATCAAATGACTCAAGGCAAAATATTGGACAAGTTAAAAACATAACATAACAGTAAGAGAAGTGCCAAATAGCAAACAGGGAGTATAAAACATTAATACAGTCATAGCATATTAGTGGATTCACAGAAGCTTATGGCCCAGGCCTGCTGGAACACCAGGTCTTTGTGGTCTTTCTTCAGGAAATGTTGGGGTCCTGTGGACTTCAGGGATGGGGAAAATGCTGTTTCAGAGGGCAGGAAACAGAAAAGGCACACTTCTGGGGATTCATATGACAGGGTTTTTCAAACTATGTTCCGTGGAACTCAGTGAAAGGCTAAGGGCAAAAAACAGTCAAACACAGCCAATTTGCCATCACGAGAGCTTTGCCTCTTTATCAGGGCTTCTGAGAATTTTTTTTTTAAGTAACAGTTTCCATGGCTTGGAAACATTTGAAATCACTGCCATAAGATGACATTTCTTCAGTGAGGGGACACAAAGCATGCCAATTCTGCTGGATCCAATGGAAAGGGCAGAGACAATTTGAGAGAGGTGATTCTGCAAATACCAGGGCTCTAAAAATTACTATCAACCCCTTGAATGGCACCCAAAAGTCAACTGTCCACTAGTGCTGCTTGCAACTGTTTTTGCAAAGTTACTTGCTAAAAGTAAATACTAAGTTGCTTGAGCATTATTTAATATTATAATACAACAGTTTTGGGGAAAAAATCCAGACCTAGCTCACTGCATCTTTACTGAAGTCCTGCTTTCTGTTTGCTCTTTTGTCTGGAGGCTGTTAAAAACGGCTTTTTAGAAATAGGGTTGGTTTATTATGTGTGTGTCTTAGCATTTCAGCCCTCTCTTGCAGAGGCTCCCTCAGAACCATATGCTTCTCTTTTCCTTCACGGTGTGATGTGATCTCTTCTGACTGTTACATGCATGTGAAAGGACAGTGGGCTTTGGGGGGAAGAGAAGCCATGCTTAAGAAAGTACATGTCAGTTGGCTGGCAGCTATTTGGAGCCGATTGGATTTGACAAGTGTTATACCTACTCATCGTAATGGATGTCTCTGCGTTGGCAGAGAAGAGGTGAAAAAGATGTAATTCCCAGTGAAAGAAGGCAAGATGAGCTATTATTTAATTACTAGATAATAATAAACACTCTCCTCTGGAATCTTACATTGGGTCTGATTTCATTCTTAAAGCACGAGCTGAGCTTTTTCAATCTCACTCAGCTGGCTAGGCCCATTTGTAAAACATTTATGATCAAATAAGATGACAGACAGACAGACAGACAGACAGACAGACACACACACACACACACACACACACACAGGGACATATACAGTATGTATGTATGTATGTATGTATGTATGTATGTATGTGTGTGTGTGTGTATATATATATATATATATATATATATATATATATATATATATATATAACCACCCAGATCACAAGGAAAGCAAGCAAGCGGGGATAAATTAATATATATATATTATGCTTGCTACACATGTGCAACAAAAGAGAAAAGAGATTAAAATTAGCAATCCAGGTAGTATAAACTTTAAGAGAATATATATATATATATATATATATATATATATATATATATATATATATATATATTCTCTTAAAGTTTATACTACCTGGATTGCTAATTTTAATCTCTTTTCTCTTTTGTTGCACATGTGTAGCCTGAGCAAGCATCTTAGCATTTTTTAATTTAATATTGTCTTTTAGCCAAAATTCTTTGCTTGTATGTACCTTTCCTAATTATCCTGATACTGTCAATTTAGTTTGGAATATCTGAATACCAATTCTGTTCTGCTGGTTAATGACCGCAATAAAGATATTTTGATTATCTATTTTCTCTTTTCCAAACCATGCCAGATGTTTACATACAGTACATACCCACAGATTTCCTCACCCTTCCTTAATTTAAAAATAAAATATTTACATTCAATCCTGCTTAAAGGATTAGGACTCTTAATAAGTAGTAGGCAGTAATAATTCCACATGCAGTGGCAACTTTCTTTTCATCCAAGGTAAGGGGTGAGGGTTTGACAGCATGATAGTGGGTATGGGCAAGAGGGTGTTTTTTCCTTGTCATTTTCTCCCTCCATACATTTGCAATTTGGAAATCTATATTTTCCATACTTCATTATTTCTACTCTTGTTTGGCTTACTTTTAGCATTTGCAACATATACTGAGCAACAATTGTTATTGTTGTCATTACTGCCATTGCAGGAAAGCAAGAGCTTAGCCTTTGACTTAATCTGAAATATTTTAGTAATACACTTATCATTTGTGTAAGAGGAGAAAAAGAAAAGAGAAATCCATGCCCCAGAGGGACAGCTGTAGCTTGAAAATGTAAAATATTAAGTAAGTGCTCCTGCATAATGCAGTAATATAAACAGATTCCACTGGAGGAGATGTACATTGAGGGTGCTGAATAACTTCAGATATGGAATGTGACCTTTTAAACTAGCTCTTTTAATAATTCTTCCTTTAAACTGCTTCTAGTAGATAACATGAAGGAATTTCTACTCCTTGGGAGGCAGACATTTCCATCCTCTTGAATTTTTTTCAGTCAAGATATTTGTCCTGCAGATAATGCATATAGCTTTAGTTGTTAACCAAATTCGAAGCCCTATCATTTAAATGGAAGGTTGCTACAGGAATTTTAATCAACTGTAAAGTAACTAGCCAGGCTAGTCTGTTTGTTCAATTGGGAAAACAGAGTAGGTTGCTAGATAAGCAAATGACAAGTCCACTGTTTTCATTGGCCTTAGAGTGATGGACCTTTGATGGACCCAGACTGATAGCTTTGGCCTTGCAGGCCCAAGCCAAGTTGCAGAATGTTGTCCCTGGCTCTTCCCAGGAGCCCCAAACTCTGCATAATATTCTAAAGGTAACAGCTGCATCAGCCAACTCATCAGCATATTTGATTTGTTTAACAGTTAAATTAAAATATATAAAGTTAAAGGTCCAAAATGCACATATATTCAGGCACCTACAACATTTTTTTAAAAGAAACCCTTTCTTGCCAGCTTTTCAGCACTCTAATAGATTCTAGACATTATGATTAGTGCTAAAATAGTCTCACAGTGAAGAGCATTACCTTCTATACAAGAAGTTGCTGGTTCACAACCCAACATAAACTTTTTCAATTAGTTTTTTATTTCTTTCAACTGCCTAGCTACCTTTCTGTAGCCAGATGAGGGCTTTGAGATTAGTACTAGTACTACATAGTTCTAGCATTTGGTTTCTACAATCACTTGAAGTAACCCTTGTATATTGAGGACCTGGAGAAACAATGAAATGGTGGAACCCTGCACATTTTTTTTAAGTTCTCAGCAAGCTAGGGAGCTGAAAGAAAGAAAAAGTCAATAACAAGAGTTTTGGTTGGGTTTTAAATTAGCAACTTCTTACATACTAGGCAAAACAATTGCTGTACTGCTTTAATACTGGTGGTAAAAGTTTTGTCTTAGATGCCCTTAGATCAGGACAGTTATTGTCTCTGTTGATGAGACATTACTTTTACTGCAAAATAGCCAGTAAACCACTGGTGTTACCTTGTAAAGAAGGAAAATGTTCCAGCTCAAACAGACACGAGCAGTTGAGATGAATGAAGCTCCCTTCATCCCATAAACAAACCTTTTTAATCAATAAATCCTGAAATAAGCAGTTCATTTTTATCCATGTTCAACAAAAAGTCTATAAAGGGTTTCCAGTCTTTTATAAAAGTAGTTGTACTTCCCTCCTTAATCAAACATGTCAACTTAGCCATTTCTGCAAACTCAGCCATCTTCACAATCCATTCCTCCATTATTGGTGTTTCTATAGTCTTCCTTCTTTGTGCGCATAATAACCTCGCTGCAGTTACCATACAGTATATAAAACCAATTGTCCATGAGCCTTTTCTAACTGAATGTCCATAAGTCCTAATAAGAAAAGTTCAGTTTCATCTGAATATTAATTTTTAAAACTCTCTGCATCACCATATGTATTTGTGTCCAGTATCTTTTTGCTTTTTCATAAGTTCACCATGCATGATAAAATGTCTCTTCATGTTTTTCACATTTTCAACAGTGATTAGAGGTACCTTTATACATCTTAGACAATTTCTCTAGTGTCATATACCAATGATACACCATTTTAAAAAAGTTTTCTTTAAAGACAATGTGAATTTCAGACATTTTAACCACATTCTCTCCCATTGATCCATTTGAATATTATAACCAAAATACTTGGCCCATTTTACCAAACATTCTTTAACTCGATCTTCCTCCATTTCAAATCTCAACAAAAGTTTATGCATTTTAGCAATCACATGTTCGATGGTTGTTGTGGGTCTTCTGGGCTGTGTGGCCGTGTTCTGGAAGTTGTGGTTCCTAATGTTTTGCCAGCATCTGTGGCCAGCATCTTCAGAGGGCAGGAGCACAGACAGAAGCGCTCTTTCTGTGTTCAGGTAGATTGCCATTCTACCTGAGCACAGAAAGAGCGCTTCTGTCTGTGCTCCTGCCCTCTGAAGATGCTGGCCACAGATGCTGGCAAAATGTTAGGAACCACAACTTCCAGAACACGGCCACACAGCCCGGAAGACCCACAACAACCATCGAACTCCGGCCGTGAAAGCCTTCGACAATACAATCACATGTTCATTTGTACATAACTGATTTTCAAATTCCATTTTATCACATTCTATTCCTGGTACTTTTTTTAATCTATACTCAATATGTTGATGAAGGTTCTCAGTCATCCAGGTGGAATTGTCTGTAGCCAAGGTAGCTAAGGTAATCTTAACGATCCTCCTTTGGATGATAAAGGGACTTAGAAATAAACATCTCAAAATAACCATGACCTAGCCACAGGTGCAAGGTCACACAGCCACCCTAGAAACATATTTAAGGATTCTCTTACAAACTTTGCTCAGACTGAAGAAACTTCTTGGATAAGGAGCAAAACGTTTCCACTGAGAAAATAGAAATCCAGTTGACATGATTCAAGCTACAGATCTATACTCAATCTTTCTCTTAATTGTGCATATGAGAACCATTGAAAACTAAATCCCTCTGTAGTCAATTTTTCTCTTGATTTCATCTTAAGCTCCCCATTTTATTTATTTATTTATTTTATTAATCAAATTTATCACCGCCCATCTCTACCACGGTAGACTCTGTGTCTTTTCCTGTGCTAGCAAGTTTTATATGTTAAGCTTTTGTCTTTGCCCACTGTTCCTTTTCTATAAAACGCTTCTTGAGCTGAGGCCAACAAAGGTATTTTCGGGCATAGTATCTATTCCATATTTGCAGTATGTCATTCCTAATATAATGGTTTTTAAAATCTACATTTACTTTAACTTTATCATACCATAAGTAACCATGTCACCCAAACCTCAGACCACAACCTTCTACATCTAAAAGTGTCTTCTTAACAGCCATTCCTTCATCCAAACTAAACAATTGTAGCAAAATACAATTTAAAATCAGGTAATCCCAGTCCTCCTCTTTCATTTGCGTCTTGGAGAATCTTATATTTAACCCTTGGTTTTTTCCTCTGCCATATAAATCTGGATATGTTTTTTTTGCCACTGTTTAAGTGGTGCATCAGTTCTCAAAACAGGTATTGTCTGAAATAAGAACAACATTCTAGGTAACACATTCATTTTTACCACAGAAATTCTTCCCAACAATGACAATTGTAATATTCCCCATCTTAATAAATCTTAATAAATCCTTCTTAATTTCATTCCATACTTTAACATAGTTCTTTTGAAATAACATACAATTCATACTAGTTATAATGATACCCAAAATTTTCACTTTTTTCTCAATCTGAAAACCAGTTTTCACAGATAATCCTTTTTGGTCTTCCATTTTCATATTCTTTGTCAACGTCTTTGTTTTTTCCTTATTAATTTAAAATCCAGCCAATGCACCAAATTCTCTTAGTTGGGAAAAGGCTACTTTCAAACCACTTCAGGAAAACGAAGGTCAAATTTGCAGCAGAAAAGAGAAAACTAAAGGTTGACATCATCCACTTCTGCCATTAAAATTTTTTTGACTGACACAGGAGTCCCTCCAATTAAAATTCACCACCAAGTTGGATTCCTCACATGCTGATGGCAGAGATGAAAGCTTCAAGAGTTGAAATTTACCAGCAATTGTTGTCACACTATGAGAATGAAGGTGATGAATTTCTTCACAGCATCATGACAACCGAGAAAACATGGGCTCATCATTATGACTCAGAAATGGAGCATGAGTCCATGGAATATCATTACAAAGCTTCACCTGTAGGAGAAAAAAAACCATAGCCCAGGCTTTGGCAAGAAAATTCATGGTCACAGTATTTGGGACACAGATGGTGTTATTCACATAGATTTCCTTGAACCTGGCACCACTATCAGATCAGAATGGTAGACTGCCACCTTCAAAACTTTGAAACATCAGTTAAACAGAATTTGGAAGTACAAGAAGGAAATTTTGACAACAGTAGGCTTCCTACCTCATGAGCCATTCAAGAGGCAACTGCGAAGTTGGATTTCATTGCCTTATCCCATTCAAAATGCAGTTCAAACTTGAGCCATATGACTTCCACCTTTTCCCAAAATTGAAGGAATACCTCCATGGGCATCTGTTTGACTCAAATGAAAAGTTGGAAAGGAACATCAGGACCTGGTTGAGGGTGCAACTTTCATAACATCTTTAAGAAGCTTGTCCATTGTTGGCAGAGGTGTATAGTGAATGGTAGAGAAGTAAATACATGTAAAATAAGAGCTTATATCAAATAGTATTTTATTGTCCTGTTTATTAAAATATCCCTATTTAACCTAAAGTTATGGAGGTGCAGACATTACTTCTCATTCAGCCCTTGTGTATATACCCTGGGACAGGAGCAGGGAAACCCAAGTTCTAATCTAATTTGGACCAGTCACTCTCTCTCAGTTTTGGACTGGAAAGTTGAAAAACATTTATCTATCAATCTGTATTGAACCAGCATGACAGCTTCAATGAAGAGGCCTTCATCCTGCACAAACACACACATATATTCTAAATCATTTAAGATCAAGCTAGCTGAATTTGGACAATTCAATCCAAATCAGTTTGGATGTCTTAATCAAACTGGATCTATTTCCTGAACTGAGTCAACTATTCAATTTAGAGCAACTCAAAAGCTGGAATCAAATTGGCAATGCACATTGGAACAGACCCACTTAGCACAGGCTTAGAACTTAGCAGCAGTCCACAGACAAAGGATTAGAGAAAAAGAATGTGTCAATTGTATTACAAGATATAGAAATGTAGCAGGGGTATCCACAGCAATGGTCATTGGCTTCACAATGGCAGGTGCAACCAGGTGATCAAAGCTCTACACCTTTTACATGCCTGCATGAGTATGTCTCACCTACCGTTTTGAAGCCAGTGATCATCACTGCCGAGGCCCCTGAAAACACTGTATTATACAAACGAGCAGCTGATTTGACTAATCCTGTATGAAGAAGGAATAAAGGTGGACATTAACATCAAACATGGAGACTGGAAATCACTAGTGAAATAAATAGGGCTAATGAAAAGGGGCAAGGCTGAGATTGTTGCAACCATCATCTTATAAAGAAGGCTATGGATTAGAAAAGCATAACAAAGAGAGCTGATAACAGTGGATCAGGCATGGTGATTCTCTATTCATGTGTCTTCCATAATTTGCAAATATGTCTGACATAACTCAAGATTCCACGTCGATCTGGAAAGAACAAAATGCCTTGGATAGCTGCTAAGAAAGAGAGACCACAGAGGCCTTTCAGAGCACTTTCCAGAACCACTGCCAGACTGCCACTTTGACCCTATGAGTGTTTGCAGCAGCCCTAAGAGGCCTCTATACAGCAGTAGATCACAGAGTGTAGGTCAGAGTGTTTATTATCACTCTCAGGACCTGAGCAATCCTATTAAATGCTGTATTTTAGCAACTAGTAGCAGCAATGGGAAAAAATAAGGGGTGGATGACCCGGAGGGAAGATTACTAGCTCTCCACTGCTGTTAGAAATGGGGAAATAGCAATCCTGATTGGTAGAGAGGTTAAAGAGACATCCATTCCCCAGACTAAACATCTGGGGGGAAAATGTCTTCAGATCAAAAGAAGGGGAAAAGTTGTTTTCTCATGCAGAACTGGATAGTAACAATAAAATGCAGGCATTTTTAGACTTCTGAATGGGTATGGCTCCATCCTTGCTGTTCTCTGTGTTGTTATGTACTCAAATTGATTTTTCCTATGACTTTTTAGATCTCTAGAGTGGATTGCCTGTTTCATCTGTCTATTCAGAGGCAAATTTTTGAAGAAGCACGACTTCATTAGAAACTTAAATTCTGTGTTTCACATTCAACAATATTTTTCCTTTTTCATCTAATTAAATCTTTGAATTTTGAAGTTATCTATCACCCAACTTACTCTTTTCTAAAGTATATTCGTCACCCTGTAGCAGCAATTATCAGGGTGATGGAAAATAAAATAGTAAACATATTCATATAAGCACATGAAAAAAACAGTAAGTTAGAACCATTGGCTAATGGCTTACAGAAGTAAAACTGGTAGGCAAATCACATTGCAGGACTAAAATTAAAAATGATATGACAGACTAAAGAAGTCTTTGGAAGGGGAATGTATTCCAAAGCTGGAAATAATTAAAGGCTACTTTTGAACTGTGGTGTTGGAGGAAAATGCTGAGAGTGCCTTGGACTGCAAGAAGATCAAACCAGTCCATACTCCAGGAAATAAAGCCAGACTGCTCACTTGAGGGAATGATATTAAAGGCAAAACTGAAGTACTTTGGCCACCTAATGAGAAGACAGGATACCCTGGAGAAGAAGCTGATGCTAGGGAAAGTGGAAGGCAAAAGGAAGAGGGGCCGACCAAGGGCAAGGTGGATGGATGAAATTCTGGAGGTGACGGACTCGACCATGGGGGAGTTGGGGATGGTGACGGCCGACAGGAAGCTCTGGCGTGGGCTGGTCCATGAAGTCACGAAGAGTCGGAAGCGACTGAACGAATAAACAACAACAAAAACCCACCATATCTAAGAAGGTGGGGCACATGGAATAAGGCTTCTAAAGATGATTGTAGGGTATTCCAGCTGCCACATTTTGTATTAACTGCATCCTTTGATGCTAATAATAATAATAAAAATTGTCTCCAGCCTGTAAAGTTTTCCCATCCTTACCAGAGAGTGGCACGAAGTGTGCCACAAATATAATATGGTCATAGTGGAGAATCCAGTAATACAAGAGTCTTCACTCATTTTTTTCATTCAGAATGAAAAAAAAGTCCCTAAATGAAAAGCTTTATTTAAAAATGTTAAAGTTGTGTCCTAAAAACCATATATTGGGAGGCTTTCATACCTCATGTAAACAAAATCTGTTAGGGAAAAAAATTGCATGAAAACAAAGGTGAATTTTCTTGCTTTTAAATAAACTACAGAAAATTTGACAGAATGTAATTCAGTGAATGCATGCTACAGTGCTACAGACTGGATTTAGACAAATCCACACATCTCTTTCCTCCGTTAATCTCATTTTTTAAAAGAAATACCATGTAAACTTTTAATTTAAATATTGTTTTAAAATGTATTTTCCTACAAGGTTCATTTTGAAATGTATTATGATACCTTTAAAAAGGAACACAGACACTTGTACTGTAGGGAAATATGAAATCCATTAGCTTAAGGTTTTCCAATCTTTCCATCTGTCTGATGCTACAAAAACAAGGCAATCCTACTGGAGTCTATATAAATGAAATAACTATTGCTTATTTTTTTAGTGAGAGAGATAGAATGTACTACTGATTTTTTAGAAAAATGTAAAGTAGCAGTCTGAAGGCAGAGGTAGATACAATGTGATATTTATCTATGTACTTTATGTACTTTGATTAGTAGAACAAAAACAGTGTCTTAAACATGCCCCCCCCCAATTTCAAATAATCAATAACAACAACAATAAATTAATATTAATAATTTTAGAAGCTCTGGATTATGGAATTTTAAACACATCTGTGCCTCACTGTTTATCTTGAAAAAGGTTTGCACTGAAGTCTATTGTTTTCTTCATAAATATATTACTGTAGGAACCCTGTTCATAAAGTGGATTGACAATGGATTATTCCCAGTTATGTTTACGTCTTTTCCTTGTGTGTACAAAAAACTTGAGGGCCAAATTATATGCTACTCTTAATGTATGGTGTCCAGCTACATTTTGATGTTTGTTTCTCTAATAATGAAGGAAACAAAAGCCAACATCTCACATATAAACATACACCAGTCCCGTGCGCAAAGAAGACAGAAAGCAAGACAGACAGACATGGCATTAGTGGGAGGTTTCTTGTTGGAAGACAACAGACGGGGGTGCGGGGGGGAGGGTTACACGTGACACCCTGACACCCTGTATGTGGCGTCCAGATTGCAGATTGTGCAACTATGTCTTAATTAATGAAAGAAGTGGGGGAGGAGTTGTTCTCACAGCATGTTGGGAAGAGAGATTTATTCTATCTTGATCCTCCCCTACAATCCCCAAGGCAATTAGAAAAAGAATTGGAGGGACAGTGCAGCACGATCACTTATATTATGCAACATTAAACCACTTTTGACAAAATACAATCCCATCAGCCGGTCCTAATAAGCAAAAACAACAATATACTTTGGCTATGCAGTATAAGTAATTCTTGTTTAAATTTATATTTCTGTAGTGAACTTGTCTTATTTCTGTATAACATCAGCACTCTCAACCTTTCCGATTGCTGAATGTCTTTTAGCGAGTCCAGCATAAGCAGTTTTATGGCATAGAGAATAGGGGTGGGAGGATTGAGGTACAGTAGCTGGAAAGAAACAGTAATTTGGCCCCATAGCAGAAACCCAAAGGAGGAAGACTCATTGTGGTGACTCACCTATTGTCATCTTTTTTAAAGTTTAAAAGCTTTGATATTCTGGCACATACACAAAACAAGAGTCCGTTCAAAGTGCTAACTTAGATTTTCCCCAGCTTCTCCAGGACAGTCAGTGACAGTGATGGCATATGTCAAGTAGGCTGAATGAGCAAATGCTTGTCTATGGGGATAATGGGGAATATTTGTTAGAGCAGCCTCAAGCCCCTCCCTCATTTCTTCCTCCTGCACCAAATTTTGCAGAAATATGATCTCTCTGTGTCTAAAGACTTGAATTTAAGGTACGCTGCAGCACAGACTAAATAGTTCCAAATCCAAAAGAAAACATCTGAGGTTTCTCAAGCACTTTTCTTAATCGTGAAGCAGGGGGTCTTTTCTTCATTTGTGGGTCCACCAACACTCCAAACAAATCTGAAGCCATTACGACACATGGCAGTTGGTCGATAGTGTGGAAAAACCTCATTTACTGACTGGCCAGACAGTTTTAAAACCTTCAGATTTTTCTAAGTCTAGGTTATTAACTGTCTGACTGTAATCACATCTTCACCATAGGGAGCTTCAAAAGCTTTTCATTTGCATTGAATCAGTTGCCTTCCTCCCTGCCTTTTCCCCCCTGGAAATAAGCTTAAATAATTCAACAAACTGCACACATGGCTAGTGATTATTGAACCATTCTGAAACACTTGAGGCAAATGGACCATTATGCGGTGGGAATTAAAACTTTCCTTTCCGTTGTCATTAGAGCGATATATACATCACAAATTCTCACTATAAAGATTCACAGACCTACACCATGCAGAATATTGGACATGCTTAAATATATGCATGTGTGGGAGTGTAATGTGTACACTCTACAGTATAGCATCACTGTTGGTTAACTGCCAAAATATTGCACTTTCCTCTATATTGGTGGTGACACAACATAGTGGATTTAATCTGTGGATGTGTAATAATTAACATATGTTCCATCTTGTGAAAATAACATCAACCTTGTGGTCTTCATAGTGCAGTCTTTCTGCATTCTGTTTTACACTGGGAATGTTGTGCTAGATACGGTTCTGAAAAACAATTGGCTTTTTCATATTCTCAAAGGAAAAGTAGGCACATCATCTTTTACTTTGGGCCAACTGGATGTTTTTTGCAAGATGGAGAACAACTTCCAGAATGTTAAATCTGCAGCATAGCTTTCACAATGCCCCTTTTCTCAGGCAATATTTTCCTCCTTATTCTTTCTTCTTTCAGCATCCAGACTAATGAAAGCTCAATGCTCCAAAAGTCAATGTTAATTTTGTAATTTTCAATTTGTCGTACAAATCAATACTTCAGTATTTTCTGATTGACCAAACAATGGCTATGCTAAAATATCAACATTTGTATATTGGTGTATGTCAGTAGTGACCCATGAAGAACATTCTTGTTTCAAACCTTGCTTATGGCATCTGCAATAAGGGCATTATAATACCATTTTACAATAGAGGTTTATTCAGGAAATGTTCTCAGGACATACCATACTTTCAGATCTCAGGATGGGCAAAGTGTCTGGGTGTCTTTCTAAGCACTGAAAAGGAAGAGCAGCCTATCCTGGAACGAGAGGCCCTTCGAACGGTCAATCATGCCTTGGTTATCTCCCACATAGACTACTGTAATGCACTCTACATGGGGCTACCCTTGAAGAATATCCGGAAGCTACAATTGATCCAGAATGCAGCCGCGCGGACAATTTTGGGTGTCCCAAGGAGGACACATGTAACACCTTTGCTGCTTGAGCTGCACTGGGTTCCAGTTTGCTTCCGGGTCCAATTCAAAGTGTTGGTTATCACCTTTAAAGCCCTACATGGCATGGGACCAGGATACCTAAGGGACCGTCTCATCCCCATTGCCTCATCCCGTCCCACCCGGGCATGCAGAGAGGGCATGCTACGGATCCCATCGGTTAAGGAGTTCCATGTAACGGGGTCTCGGAAGCGTGCTTTCTCTGCTGTTGCCCCTGCCCTTTGGAACATTCTTCCCCCAGAGATCAGACAGTCCCCCTCGCTCCTGGACTTCCGAAAAAAACTTAAAACCTGGCTTTGTCAGTATGCTTGGGGCGGGAAGGAGAATGTATATACCTGGAGATAGCTAGCACCTTAGATTAGCCCTGGAGTGCCCTTTTTATGAACTTAAGAAGATTCTGCTATTGGATTTTATTATATTCATTATATTCTAAACTGTTATTTACTGTGTATTTTAATCTATTTATAATTGTATGTTAATTATTTAAATTTTGTTGTAAACTGCCCAGAGTCCCCCTTGGTGGAGTTGGGTGGTGATAAATTTGATAGATAGATGATAGATAGATAGATAGATAGATAGATAGATAGATAGACAGACAGACAGACAGACAGACAGACAGACAGACAGACAGACAGACAGACAGACAGACAGAGGCCCTGATCCTTTACACACATGCAGCGTGTGAGAATTTCAATTGGTATTCCATTCTCAAACCATGAATATGCATTTTAAATAGCTGCTTTATGCACAAAGTATGTAATTGCTTTTGACAATAGAAAGCTGCTAGTGTTTACATGTGGTATTTCTGACTTCTGCGCTGCTCTTAGAAAGTTCCCTCATTGGGCACCAAGAGTCAGTGAGGCCTATACTTCAGAATGGGCCAACTCCTAGGGATTTCTAGCCCTGTTGCTCCATCTCTTTATTGTCACTACTGATCCTCCAATATTGGATGAGGGAGCAGTGACTGGAAAAATGAGAAATAGCACAACTTTTGCTTGGCTCCTTGTTTCCTTTTGTCTGACAGTGTGAGTAATGCCAAAGGAATAAGGCAGGTAAATGAGGCTAGTACAGAAGTAATTGAGACCATTCACAGAAAGGGTGCCTACTGAAAACAGCTTCCTTCCATCACCTCAAGCAAGAAATAGCAGCAGCCATTGCGACTGAATGTAGTATGGAAATAAGCATGGTGTGTGAAGGCAGAGTAACATTATTTCCTCTCTACTTACTCTCTCCTTCATGAAAGGAAAGGTTGCCATTTCTTCTGCACCTGTAATCATCTTCCTCATCATCCATTTATCTATCTTGGATATAAAATCTGACAAAAATGATACAAACAAAACTTTTGATGGGCTATTAAGATTGTAATACTTGCTGGGATGTCCTATTTGGCTGTAAATGACAGCCAAATACCATTTTATTATCTTAAAAAGTATTTTATGCATTGAACATAAATTATTTCCAGTCAAGAAAATAAAAAGGAAGAGACACGTCATATTGACTTTTGCTCCAGATATGAACCTGTCTAAGCCTAGTATTAGGTGGTTATAGCATGCAAATGAGAGGACTGGTTTTTATTCAGTGCTAAGAACCATCAGTTGCTATTGTATGTAATCTTGAAAATGTGGAGAAACATTTGATAAGAAATTAAAGACTAGTTCTGAAAGTCTCAGGATCAATTCCAGGATGGAAAATTCAGCAGTGAACTTTTCTAGTGGGGTGAACAAAAGACAAATCACAGAAACTTGCTCAGAAAAATTTATCCCAGGAAATTCTAACTCAGTTTTTGTACATGTGTTTATAAAAGAAAGCCAGAAAAAGAAATTCAGGTAACTTCTGGTATTAAGTCTTACAGTTTTTTGATCAATGAAGAGTTTTTTGTATCTTAACTTTTAAGCAGTACTCCCATAACCCTGAAGTTTTTTTCTACAAAGTTTAGCACAATTTGCTCTAAGCTTGCAAAAGATGTAATTATTTGACACAACATTTTTCTTTAAAATTTAAAAAGATGTTTTATAGTAAAGTGATCAATTTTTAGAATGGTGTTCTGTCTGGGTATTACTATTTAGCATGATTTATGCTACTGTATATGTTATTAGAGATTAAATTAAAACTCTGTCTTTTAAGGTTCAAGCAGCTGTATAAACTGTGTAAGCTTTTAATGTTAATCCATCCCCAACCCCCACCGTTTTTATTGTAAAGTAGAATTATACTTTGGGCTCCACTGATTGAGATTTTTCCCAATACTAAGCATGAGTGGGAACTGCTAATTTCAATTTATTCTGTCATGAAGTTCATATTGTACAACTCCATAGGTTTTGCTATACTCAGCAGTTTCATCCAACTATTGTAATAGGCACTAATATAAAAGGTTGAAATTTGTGTCTTATTTATTTTACTGTATACAAAAAAAAAGATATAAAGTGCATTTATGAACCATTCACAAACACAGTCAGTTAATTATCCAATTAAAATGTACTTCATGACTTGACACAATACTAAATTTAAATACCACAAGCATTTCAGTTTCACCATTCAGAATGCAGTAATTTGGGGAGAATGTCATCAGACAAAAATGCTGGAAGTACAACTCTCAAATTCAGTTGTCACCCAAGCATGACAATCCTCAATATTATATTGTGCATATAGCAATACATACACACCAATACCAATAAATGAAGCTGAATATGTTTGTGATCTGTTGTGGAATTTTGTTTGTCATAACTTTGCCAATTGAGGTTGTTTTGGTGTTCTTAGTTGTTTAAGAACGTTTGGGGCCGCTCTGCACACTCTACGCAGGTGGATAGGGTGCTTAGTGACACATGCCGCATCGTTACTGGATGTTTACGCCCCACTCCACTTGATAAATTATATATCTTGGAGGGAATAGCCCCACCAGGCATTAGGGGGAGTGTGGCACAAGGCGTAGAATATGGAAAGGTGTTACACGATCTGGCACACCCATTATTTGAACGAGTACCTCCTACAAAAAGATTGAAGTCAAGAAGGAGCTTCTTAGACTGCACTGAGGAGATTGCTATTACACCTCAAACAGAACGATTAAAAAGATGGAAATCTCAAGCAAAACATCTTCATAATTGGATAGAACCGCTTGAGGAGCTGCCCGGAGGTTCGGAGGAGGAGTGGACGGTTTGGAGATGTTTAAACAGATTGTGCACTGGTTTGGCCAGAACTAAAGATAATATGGAAAAATGGGGGTTTCTCCCTGAGGGCAAGGATACTTGCTGTGAATGCGGCAATATTCAAACAACTACCCATCTTTTACAGTGCCCTTTGGGAATGACATGCACACAGAGTGACTTATTGGCCGGAAACACCTCTGCCATCAATGTGGCCCGGCATTGGGCTAGAGTTATATAAATTTTATATTTTTATTAAATGTTTTAACTTTTTAAATTTTAATTAATATTTTTCCCTTTTTTATTTCCTGCATTTCTGACATGAAACGAGACGAGTTGTTTAAGAGTGGATATGCCTTTGTTTTATGTTTTATTAGAGGTTTTTAGATGGTATATGTAATTTTGGTGTTCCTATGAGATAATGGTAGCAAATTTGGTGTAATGATACATTATTGTCTTGACTTGAATGAAAGTTTGGAGGGGGGGGAAGTTGGGTAGTTAAGTTGCAGATGGAACTAAATAGCTCCCAGACCTCAACCAGCTTCACCAGGCAGGCCTGGCTTGGACTGAGGATGGGCAGGCTGCTCCCAGCAATAGCTCTCCAGGTACTGCTGCCTAGATAATCTCACGACCCATTCTTGAGAAGATCACAGCATTGCTTCTGGAAAATGTTAAGAAGGGAAGAGCCCTTGTTCTTTGAATACTCCCACCGAATAACTCCTCCTTAATTGTTGGTTCACTTACTCTTAAACAGTGCAACACTATCAATTAACCAAACTGAAAACTTTTTCTTCCTCTATGGACCCCAAGGAAGAGCAAGTAAGTATAGAAAACAATCCTTCCTGGCTACCTTGACAAGTATTCTTACTAGCTCGGGATGTCTGCCCTTGAGATAATGCATACTGCCTGTTTTATTCAAACATTTCAAGTAGCTTTGTCAAAATGTAAATCTTCTTTGTAACATTTTGTTGAACCAATAGGTTTTCTTCCTTGAGTATATTGTCCTTTGTGTTTTGTTATGACAAATGTCAATTGATTTCACAGTACCTGAAATCCTTTTCACAGGTTAACCAGCTGAAGGCTAGTATGAGAACAAGGAAGAGAAGCAGTACAGCACTGATCAATCCACATATTCTGTGCATCCTTTCCAAATCTGGCTCGTTGACCTCCACATATAAAAATCTGAAGAAAAAATAATATCTTATTGTATAGGGTCATCCATATAACTAGTCTGTTCTTCCTTCAGATCTTCTGTGAACAAAGGTATAACATTCAAAAGGGAGGAGCCAGGTAGGACACAATGTTTGAGCTAGACCTTGAAAACACAAACCCATTTCCATAGTTCTCTACATAAGGATTGTATAACATACATCTTCAAGGTCGAATGTTTCCCTAAAGGATGGAACATGGCCCCGCTGCCCCTCAACACTATTAACACCTCATCCAAATAATACATGGAGATTAAGAGCCTGCATCACTGAAACCTGGTTGGGAACTGAAAAGGGCGTTCCCTTTTTGAAATGTGCCCTCCCGGGTTCCCGTCTGCAACTTCAGGGCAGAGGTGGGGGAGTGGCTGTTGTTATTTGTGAGTCTCTTCTGGCCTCTAGGGACCCTGCCCCAGATGTGAGACCCTTTTTGTGAGATTGGGCCATAGGGATCAGTGGGGAGTGCTGTTGACTTACCTTCCTCCCTGTACTGTAGCAGCATCCCTGCCTGTGCTCTTGGACTCTGTGTCTGGGTTGGCAGTGGAATTCCCCAGGCTTATGGTTCTGGGGGACTTCAACCTGCCTCCCCAGAGTCTTGGGGTCTGAGGTAGTTCATGGCCACCATGGACCTGGTCCAACTTATTCATCTCTTGACTCACACAGCGGGTCATGCATTGGATCTGGTGTTTCCCTTGGGATAGTAGTGTTGGGATCTGGATTTCAGGGATTTTAATATCAGTCTCTTGCCATGGATGGATCACTCTCTCTCTCTCTTGGCCCTAGAGTTCTCTGTAGCCACCCTCACTGCAGGGAGGTGGGGCCCATTAGATCAGCCTACCCTAGGTGCCTAATGGACCCATTGCTGAGGGAGGGAGCTTGGGGGGGTTTCCTGAAGCTCTGGCATGCAGTTAGGTAAATGTCCACATCATAGCTTGGAATGAGAATATTACAGATGCCCTGGACTCAACAGTTCCTGTGCAGGCTCTCTATGTATGTGGATCTTGTAGAGCACTGTGGTTTACCAAGGATCTTCGAAAGCTGAAGTGGCACAAGAGACACCTAGAGCACCTCTGGAGAAAGACAAAAAGTGAAGTCAACCAAGCACAGGTAAGAGCCTTCATTAGGACTTACCTTGTGGTGATTAGGGTGGCAAAGCATACTTCTCTGCCCTTATTGCCTCTGCAGATAGCTACCCAGCACCCTATTTCAGGTGACCAGGTCCCTCCTGGGTAAAGAGAAGCCTGGGGAGCTCTTATGATGCTGCTCTGAGGAACATCTGTTAGACAAAACTGCTCAACTTCGCTCAGAGTTGGACTCCAGCTGGACAGATCCTTTGGAAGTGACTGAGACATGTCTGAGCCCTGTTATTTGGGTGGAGTTCAAGCCAGTTGATCTCAAGGAAGTGGGCAGGGTCCTCTTGGCTGTGAGTTCAGCCACCTGTGTTGTGGACCCATGCCCCTCCTGGTTGGTCAAGGACTCCCAGGAGATGGCATACAGTTGGGTCCTAGCAGTAGATAATGCCTTTTTGTGGGAGGGGGATGGTACCACCTGCCTTGAAGGAGGCAGTGGTGCACCCCTTTCCCAAGAGGCCATCCTTGGACGTAACAGTTTTAGACAACTCTTGTCCAGTCTCCAACCTTACTTTTTAGGGAAGGTTGTTGAGAGGGTTGGTTGGCACTCAGCTACAGAAGGCCTTGGATGAAGCAGATTATCTGGATACTTTCCAGTCGGAGTTCAGACTAGGGTACAGTACTGAGATGACACTGGTCACACTTGCAGATGACCCCTGGAGGGATTGGGATGGGGGTGGTGCAACTGTCCTGGCCCTCCTGGGTCTCTCAGAGGCTTTTGATACCATTGACTATGATATCCTTCTGAGCTGGCTTTGGGGGTTGGGAGGCACCAATTTGGGTGGTTCTCCTACTTTTTCCATGGCCGGTTTCAGCCTTTGTTTGGGGGGGAGAGGTCAAACCCTAGGCCCCTGCAATGTGGGGTGCCTCAGGGCTCAGGTCTCTTTCCTCTCCTCTTTAACATCTACATAAAACCACTGGGTGAGGTCATTCACTGGTATGTGGTGCAGTATCATCAGTACAGTACACTGATGATACCCAGTTGTACATCTTCACCCCTGGCTGGGCAGGTGATGCTGTTGTTGTGCTAACCTGGAGGCTGTGAGCGTCTGGATGGGGAGGAACCAACTTCGATTCAACTCTGGCAAGACAGAGTAGCTTTTGGGTATTAGCCCCCAGGGTCTCGGGATATGCCATATTTTACTCTGGACGGATATGGCTCCCTTGATGAGCAGGTGGCAGCCATGGCTGGGGGGGCCTTTGCACAGATCTATCTTCTATGCCAATTGCACCCTTTCCTGGACTGGGAAGCCTTGCTAATGGTCACTCACACCTTGGCCACTTCCCATTTGAATTGCTGCAATGCGTTCTACATGGGGCTGCCTTTGAAGACCACCTGGAAGTTACAACTGGTCCAGAACACAGCAGTGCACACAGTGTTGGGCACCCCTAGGTTTGCCCATATTACACCCCTGTTGCACAAGCTGCACTGGCTCCCAGTTTCCTTCTGAGTGCAATTCAAAGTGCTGGTTATTACCTTTAAAGCCCTACGTGGCAGGGGACCAGGTTATCAGAGGGACTGCCTCTCCCTGAGGGTATCCTCCCATCCCACCAGAGCAGACAGGGTGGGCATGCTCCAAGTCCCTTCCCTTCAACATTCCCATCTTGTGGGTCCTTGGAAGCATGCCTTCTCCATTGCAGCCCTGCCCTATGGAACATCCTCCCCCTGAGATCCAACTGCTCCCCTCCTTTTAACCTTCAGGAGAGCACTTAAGACCTTGGCTTTTCCCCCAAATGTTGGGTTATGGTAATGTCAGAGTGGGATGAGAATTAGTGAGCAGCATCAGGGAAGTATGGCACCAGGTCTTTCTGTTTTCTGTTTCTGTTTGTTTATTTATTTGTTCAATTTATCCCCTGCCCATCTCCCATACAAGGGACTCTGGGCGGGTTACAACAAATAAAATTTAAAAAATTTAAAAACTATACAAAATATCTAAAAACACAACAAGCATAAAATAAATAAAGTCCAAGATGGATTTGGAACTGCAGAGTAGATCATGGTGCTACGGGGCCAGCCAACCCAACGAGGCACTACCACCTCCGTTGTCCCAGGCCCGGTGGCAGAGCCAGGTCTTAACGGCCTTCCGAAAGGCCAGGAGTGAGGGGGCCAGTCTCACCTCCGGGGGCAAGATATTCCATGGGGCGGGCACTATCGCAGAGAAGGCACGCCTCCTGGACCCCGCTAGATGGAATTCTCTTGTTGAGGGGGTCCGAAGCATGCCCTCTCTGCATGCACGGGTGGGGCGGGCCGACGTTGTCGGGACGAGACGGTCCCTCAGGTACCCTGGCCCTATGCCATGTAGGGCTTTAAAGGTAATCACCAACACCTTGAATTGGACCCGGAAGCAAACTGGTACCCAATGCAGCTCGCATAGCAGAGGTGTCACATGTGCCGATCTCCTAGCACCCATAACTGCTCGCGCCGCCGCATTCTGCACCAGCTGAAGCTTCTGGATATTCCTCAAGGGTAGCCCCATGTAGAGCGCATTACAGTAGTCTATACGGGAGATGACAAGGGCATGAGTGACTGTTCGGAGGGCCTCCCGATCCTGTTAACTGTTAACCGGCTCTTGTGTTTTTATTTATCTTCTTTTTATTGTTGTTTATCTTGTTTTAGTTTTGGATTGTAAGATGCCCAGATTTTGGCTTTACGATGGGTGGCTATACAGATTTTTAAAATAAATAAATAAGTTTAATTAAACTTTAAATTTGATTAAATTTAGGTTTTGGCTTGCTCTTGGCCATTTTGGGGGAATAAGTTCTTGGTATGCAACTTAGAATTCCAGTCACTCCATGTCTCACAATTGTCTCCACTGCAACCGTTGTACTACTCACCAGAGCTAACTAGTGTTCCCTCTGGCTTGCTAATGAGGACAAACCAAATGTAGCCTCCTGCCAGGGTCTATTCTCCACTTGTCTCATTGCATTTGCTTTTATGGCAGGGCTAAAACAAAACATTAAGCCAGCACTAGCCGATAAGGGGCGTAGTGGCTCAGCGGGTAAGACGCCAGGCTTGTCGATCGGAAGATTGCAGGTTCGGAGGTTCAAGACCCTAGCCCCGCATGACGGAGTGAGCTCCTGCACTAGCCCCAGCTCTTGCCAACCTAGCAATTCGAAAGCATGCAAATGCAAGTAGATGAATAGGTACCACTTCAGTGGGATGGTAACAGCGTTCCGCGTGCGTCATGCCGGCCACATGACCGTGGAAGCGTCTTCGGACAACACTGGCTCTTCAGCTAACAAACAGAGATGAGCACCGGCGCCTAGAGTCGGACACGACTGCACAAATGTGCGGGGGGAACCTTTATCTTTACTAGCCAACAAGCTGCTCTGAAACCCAGTGGAAGGGTTCCACAGTGCTAAGGTGACTTCTTGTCAGCTGGAGAGAGATAAGAGAGCCAAGGAACCAGCAGGCAAGGTTGCTGGTAGTTCCCATCAGTGGAGAATCAGCCTACCTCCAAGCCTCAAGTAGCTCCAGTCTACGGAAATGTGAGGCAGTTAGAAACCCCTGGCTAGATACTTAAGAAAGCTCTTCACAAAGGATTCTTCCCAGGCAACCTTCACTATGTGGTGATGAAGCAAAGTCAGTTTTGCTTAAAACTTTTTAATTCCTGAGAAATTAGTTAATCCAAAATAAGTCATTTGAAGAGATTCACATCATTTTGTACGATTACAGATAATGAAGTACACAAATTAGCATTGCCTGGTTCAGGAACTAATTTCCCAGGTTTTTCCAGGGTTCATATTTTAAATTTCATTCTGAAATTTTGTTTTACACAGAACCACAAAAGGATGATTTAATCAGATTAAATGTAAGGCCCAACTGATTAATTACTAGGTTATTGCAGCAGCATTGGATTGTTTTTAATTCCTAATTCCACCACCTAACATCATCTGTCAGATTATGCTCCATTACAAAGCCATTAATTTTAGTGATAACATGGCTCCCTGCTCAGGTGAGGTATTAAAAACAGAGAGGAAAGGAGATAACTCAATATTAACTTTTCATTTTTAGACATTCTAGAAACAAAGTTTAATAAAAGTTAATCACTCTCTGGACATTGCAGTCCAAAATTGCAATCCAAAAACAAAGCAGACAATTCAACAGCATTTTATAAATTGATGTTTTCTATTTTTTATCTGGGTAATAGTAAACTAGAATTTTCTATGTATTTACTGGAGCAATTAAATCAAGAGAAAGAGAAGGAGATAATGATAGTTTGCATCCTGAATGCATCAGTACACTGTGTGTGCCTCCGCATTGGTGGCATCTGGGCCACAGTATGTTTCCTTGCAAGGTAAGCTCTAGGGATCCTAAATATCATGAATGTGCTTGAGCAAACCTGGGTTTTAGTATGTCGATGAAGGTTCTCAGTCATCCAGGTGGAACAGTCTGTGGCTTGAATCATGTCAACTGGATTTCTATTTTCTCAGTAGAAACGTTTCACTCCTTATCCAAGGAGCTTCTTCAGTCTGAGTAAAGTTAGTAAGAAAATAGAAATCCAGTTGACATGATTCAAGCCACTGGGTTTTAGTAGTTGCATTTGTGGCATGCTGGCTCAAATGTACTAAAAATTACTGGTAGTGTCCTTTCTGTTCGCAGGAAATGCTGCATGTTGCCTGAGTATGATTAAAGATGGTAATCTTCTGTATCTTACTAAAAACATTACATGGAAGTCTTGCCTGACCAATGCCATGATGGGCACTCAAGGTGGACTCATCTGGTGATGACCATGTCATAAGAAGATTGCAACTTCAAATATAGCATTAATAAATGGTAAAGAACATTAATTACTGAATGAAAGGAAAGGAGGAAAAACAGATATGTTGTCTATAAACTAAGAGAAAAGGGAATATAATAGATTTGAATAAAGTTGGCCTAATCTTGTGGAATGCAGTTGACTAATGCATGCAAGTGAAAGTAAACATTTTATTAAAAATGAAAGTTTAATACTTTCCACATATGTCCCTGTGGACAGCCTCCCCTCCCCTCCCCATGAAATACAAACAGCTCCTACTCTGTTAGCCTTTCACAAAGCCGGGAAGACCTGGCCCTTCCCCCAGACACTGGGGGCAGGACATTAGTTTGGAAGCTCTGGCATGGGTGTATGTGTCTAGTAATTTCTGTTTTAATTGAGCCTCAATGCAGATTTTTTCCCCATTTTAATTGTAATTCTGTTTTTGTTTGTTCACCTACCAGAGTTTCTTGGAAAGATGGGCAGCCATATAAATTAGGTGGTTGGATGGATAAATAAATAAATGTCAGAAAGTATGAATTAGAATCATATACAGTAGGTTGTTATAAGTATATATGAAAATAGGAATTCATAGTTTGGTGCCGATTGCATGTTACACTCCATGGTGATAATGGAAGAACCAGAATTAGTTTTGAGAAAAAATGTGCAATATCCTAAATTTTAGGGAAAAAAATTATATGACACAAATGGAGGGGGGGAAATGAAATAGATACAGTACAGGCATACCTTGGAGATATTTCGGGTTTGATTCCAGACCACCACAATAAAGCAAATATCACAATAAAACAAGTCACATGAATTTTTTGGTTTCCCAGTGCATATAAAAGTTATGTTTACACTATACTGTAGTCTATTAAGTGTGCAATAGCATTATGTCTAAAAAAACAATGTACATACCTTAATTAAAACATATTTTATTGCTAAAAAATGCTAATAGAAAAATGGCACCGATAGACTTGCTCAATGCAGGGTTGCTACAAACCTTCAATTTGTAAAAAAAATGCAATATCTGCGATGCTCAATAAAGCAAAGCGCAAGGAAACAAGGTATACCTCAGGTATCCTCGTTTAGTGACCACAATTGGTTCTGGCAACTCAGTCGTTAAGCAAAGCAGTTGGTGGGTGAAAATCACATGACTGCGACTGTGCTTATGATTATACTTCAGCTTTGCTTTGCTTTTTGCTACTTCCGTCAGATGAACTGGGGTTCTTTCTCTTTCTCTCTGAGGACATCTTGGTATGGGGTAATATTTTTTTATCTGTTCAATCGTGTTTGACTCTTGGAGGCTGCTTGGATAAGTCCCTGCAGTTTTCTTGGCAAGGTTTTTCAGAAGTGGTTTGCCATTGCCTGGTTCCTAGGGCTGAGAGAAAGTGACTGGCCCAAGGTCACCTATCTGGCTTTGTACCTAAGGCAGGATTAGAACTCATGGTCTCCCAGTTTCTAGCTTGATGCCTTAACCACTACACCAAACTGGCTCTCTATGGAGTAAATAAGCAAGTAAAATAAGAGCATGTTATACTCGATACCATACAAACTGACTGTAAAGGTGAACACTTGACTGAGAGAGAGATGCTGCAAAGGTTGTAAATGGGGGCATTGGTTGCAAAGTTACTTTTTCATCACTGTCATAACTGTGAACAATCGCTGACTGAGGCAGTCCCTAAAAGAAGACTACCTGTAGTGAAAGAGAGGAAGGAACAGTTATGCAGAGGGATTTTAAAGTAAATAACAAATTGTTTTGGAAGTGAATGAAATGGGCTAAACAAGGAGCATTCAGCAGAGAGAATGGAATTAGAAATAAAAGGGATGAAACATAAGTGAACGAATGCTGGAAGGCATGTTTTAGAGTTTTATGGGAATGATAGTGCTATATTGAACAGTGGAATTGAAGCAAATGCTATAAATATCCAAGAAAAAAATGATGAAAAATAAGTCCTATATTCTGTGAGAATGTTGAAATATGTTAAGGCTACAGGTATAAGTGATATAACCAAAGAATTCTTAAAATATGGACATGGTTTGTTTATGGAGTGGTATCAGGTGATGGCATCTGTGCCTTTCTTGTTCCACTATACCAAGGGAAAGGTAGTGAGAGTGAATGCAAAAGCAAAGGAGGATTAGTCTGTTAAATGTATCTGAGAATATGTTTGGCAGATTCCGACTAAAAGGGTATGTCACGTGACAATAAGGAAAATTCTGGAACTGCAGCGGGACTTTAGAGATGGCAGGAGATGTGTAAATCAGATTTTGGCTTTTTAGTAGGTCATTGAAGAATATATGAATGTGATAGAGAAAGTTTATCATACATTTATTGATTTAGAGAAATCAACAAATGATAAATAAATAGGCTTGAATTATGGAACGTTTTGTGCAAACATGTAGCTAAAGGTTGGCTGCTGAAGGTGAAGAGTGGGAGATGTTGGAAGTAAAGAATGAATGAGAATAAAAAGAATATTTAGTGAATGAATAAAGGTTATAAGACAATAATGTGTGATGAATCTTTTCTTTTCAATATATCTGTAGATAAATGTGTAAGTATAAGTGTATACTTGTGGTGACTATGTTGGTTTGAGATGTGAATATGTGATGAATGAATGTGAATTAATAACAAACGTATGTGAGCAGCACAACAAGCATGTTGAGATGGTTTGTTCATACAGAGAAAATGGGTGTCTCATGTATAATTACTTCAACTTACTATTTCTTACACTTTTCTATAATTAGCATAACATTTACTTAGACCAGAGCTTTCCAAACTCTGTGTCGTGACACGTTAGTGTGTCGGTTGCAGTCTCTGGGTGTGTCACGGCTGCTGCTGCCTCCGAGCCCTGCCAGGATTCCACGCAGGTCCTAGTGCCTGCCTTGTGCCCTGCTGCCTCCAAACCTGCTGTGATTCCGCGCAGGTCCTAGTGCCTGCCTTGTGCCCTGCTGCCTCCAAACCTGCTGTGATTCCGCGCAGGTCCTAGAGCCTGCCTTGTGCCCTGCTGTAAGAGTGTGTCGTGAAATGATGCATGTCTAAAAAGTGTGTCACCAACATGAAAAGTTTGGAAAGCACTGACTTAGACTGAAGAGGAACAGAGTGATTGGGAACTATGTATTTATACAGAATCTATCCAGCCTTATTCCTAGGAGAGCGATGCAGGTAGAAGCCATTCTTATGGAAGAGAGAATTTTAGCAGGCATAGCACACATGACTTTTGAGGCCTGCTGAAATTTCCTGCCACTATAAATTGTAATTATAAAAGGTGCACAGTCTCTGTTCTTTTTTGTGCTTGGCCACTTGACTTGCTCTGTAAACACACACACACATTGATAGAATAACATCAGTGAGGATGAGAATGATGTTTGATAAGTAGCTTCTCTTTTCATTCATGTAAGGATTAGAATAATTTCAAGCATCCAAACTGTCAAAGAAATTACCGGTACAAAGGAAGAAATTCATGTAGTGTGAAAAAGACTGGGTTTCCCATATTCTTGATACATGAACTGAATTATCATGCTGTTCATGTTATTGTTGTTGAATTTTCATAATATGGGCTGCAAAGTTGATCCATTCCTTTTTATTATGAACACTTTCTTACAGTGCAGTGTTTTATATGTCTAGATTATAAATTAAACTGATTTAATTAACAAGGTTAATTCCCAAGTGAGTGTATACAGGATTGCATAGAATTATATATTTTACCACAGAGCTGTGAACCTTTTGGATAGAAAAAGAGACAGTTTTATCTCTTTCAATGAGTCAGTATTCTTCATCTTGAGGAATGATGTGGGTGGTTATCCATTAATTTTTATTTCTGATGAAGGTAATATGACATTGGGTTGGACAATTATTCCACATGCCCTTATATTCAGTATTATCCAACATATATTCTCCCAGTGGAGAAAGAACATCAGTGCTTGCTAGGCAGCTTAAGGTACAGCTAGAGGCAGATAGGCATCAAAATATACATTGAGGTACAAAACTCTATTCATTCTACATTTCTATCTATGGGGTCTACCCTGTATTTGAATGAATCTACCTGTCTCCAAGTAGTGAAACAAATCACAATATATACCAGCAGTTAGAGCTAGACTTCGGCATGAAAGGAAAAAATACATAATTTAAACAAGTAAAACATTTGTTTGTTCTTTGCAAATTTCCATTCCTATTCAAATTATATGAGCTTACATATGAAGACAGGTTAACAGAATAGAATGGAAACTAGGGTTATTTCACAGCCATTCTCAGCTGCAGTCCAGTATTTCATATGCTGCTGTATTGTACAGCAATGCATAAGCAGTGAATATACCTTTCAAATATAATATACCTTTCAAATATAAGGTTGTTTGCATAAATTACAGAAAATATAGAATTATAATGTATAGACTTGGGCACAGAGAGAATCTTCTAGCTGTGCTCCTGTCCTCTGAAGATGCCAGCCACAGCTACTGGCAAAACGTTAGGAACCAAAACTGCCAGAACATGGCCACACAGCCCGGAAAACCCACAACAACCATATAGAATTATAATTTTAAAATTCGTAATAGCAACTAAAAGCAATTCAAAAATGCTTTTGAAAAATGATAGCATCTTTACCTGTCTCTGGAAAAACACCTACCTGGCTATCAATAGAGAGAGAATTACACTGTTGGGTGCTATCACCAAAAGGCCTTCTTCGTTGCTTCTCACCTTTCCTTAGGAGAGCCTCTATAATTAAGCTCACTTTATTAGGCAGCTGATATTGGTGTAGAAGAATTACGATATATTTGGCTATAGCAGTCTTTCTATACTATCAGAGATTAGTTCTGGACATTTTGCAAAGATATACTTACAGTTCACAACTCAAGAACCCCTCTAGTTAAATGCTGTTGATGTTGATGTAATTCTATGCAGGAGACAGGAGGAAGAGCCACAGCCTACACAACAGTCTGATAAACGAAATCTGAGTCCGAAGGAGGGGTGGTGGTGGTGAAAGCATCTCAGAAGGGACCCTCCCTAGTCTTCAGGAAAGTAAAAGTAAGAGAGGAGAGAGGTACTTTCAGACTTGCAAGATTCTGTTGCAGTAACCTTAAAATAAAGGCAGTGTTAGTACTCATGATTGGTGCTTCTTGTCTGGACTACCTTAAAGGTCTGATAGTTACTTATAATATATGGGTGGGAATCAATCATTCAACCAACTTATGTCACATATCCTACAATTATAATTCCCTGCCTCGCTTGGCAGAGCAAAAAACAAACAAACAAACAAACAAACATTAGAGATCAGTTGCTCAAATGGGGTGCCAATAGAGGTGTCAATGTAGAACAGTCATCCATGTTTTCATACTGATAACATTACCAGTGCTCCACTTAGTAAGGCTTTTACATCCCTCTGTTTAGAAACTACATCTTCAGTGTACTCAAAGAGAAATGTTGTAAATGCCCAATGGAACAGCCCCTTTGCCCCTGTGGCACTGGCCAAATGGAGGACATCATTCACTATGTCCTCCGCTGAGATGAGGTGGAAAATGTTGATGATATTAAAACTTTAGGGGTTGGATGAATAACAATTGAATTACTTTCTTGTGGACATGATACCATTTGTTAGCAGTCAGGTTGCTATTTTTAACATGTTCTCTTTTAAACTTTCACATGTAAGTTTGTTTTAAATTGTAGCATTGATTTTAATTCAACCAAATTTCTTTGTATAATGGACTTTTTATATACATGTTGCATTTCTTTATATTACAATTATTTTTATTTTCTTTTTTATTATACAATGTTGCTATGACCTGTGGTCATCACAATAAATATATTATTATTATTATTATTATTATTATTATTATTCTCAAAAAAACATAGAGAGCTTCAGAATATTCTAGATGATGTCAATTTTCACATTACAAAAGGAGGAAAAGTTAAGCTTAAAATTACTTTTCATCTGGGTTTTCTACAAGTTTAATTCCAGTTGTAAATATAATTTCAATATAGTGATGTAAGCTCTTTGCCTTTCATCAGTCCTCCTTGGAGAAACTTTTTGTCCAGTGTACGGATGAATTTATACCTGCTGTCTGACATTTATTAATAAGTCTTGAGAAAAGCTTATTATTATTTTAATGGGGACACTCTCATTAAGCCTTTTCTTAGTCGTTTTATAAATTTGTCCTTTCGCAGTTCCATTGCTCTCAAATTCTTTTTGAAAGTGAAGCTGAATTCATTCTGTACTTTTTTAAAAGAAATATAATAAAATGTAAATCTAATAGGTGATTTGATAAACACATAGATTTTCTTGCTTCAAAGAAATACTTATCTGAATTCACTCTGTTGCAACGATTGGCCAAATGCCATTGGTAGAAGGGAGGAAATTGAGAACTATAAAGTGAGTGATATCAAGTAAGTCTTTATTCTTCTATTTGTGGAATTAATCTCCAAGGTCTGTAGCTGCATTGCTTCCATTGATATGTTACTAAGATCTGCCTGGAACTGTATTATTTGGGCATATTAGTTATTTTTGATTACAATAATTGTCAGGTAATAACAAAAACAATTAAAATGCAGGAATGGAATACCTTGCAAATTTGCAGATTTTCCTTATTCTGTTTCGACCATCACATATATGTCAGCATTTGAAAATGTTGACATGAACTTAGAAACTGAGCATAGCTGATTTCAACTTTCAGAGATATGACTTGGAAATGTTAACATGACATCATGGCTATACTGAGAACTGGACTTTGGTGGTGTCTACAGTACATCTGAACTGTTTAAAATCTTGGAAGATGATGCTGTCAAGGTGACACATGCCATATGCCAGCAAATTTGGAAAACACAAGAATGGCCATCAGATTGGAAAAAATCAACTTATATCCCCATACCAAAAAAGGGAAAAACTAAAGAATGTTCAAACTATTGAACAGTGGCACTTATTTCACATGCCAGTAAGGTAATGCTCAAGATCTTGCAAGGTAGAGTCCAGCAATTCATGGAGCAAGAATTGCCAGAAGTAAAAGCTGGGTTTATAAAAGGCAGAGGAACTAGAGACCAAATTGCCAATATCTGCTGGATAATGGAGAAAGCCAGGGAGTTTCAGAAAAACATCTATTTCTGTTTTATTGACTATTCTAAAGCCTTTGACTGTGTGGATCATAACAAATTGTGGCAAGTTCTCGGTGGTATGGGGATACCAAGTCATCTTGTCTGCCTCCTGAGGAATCAGTATAACGACTAAGTAGCAACGGTAAGAACAGACCACGGAACAACGGACTGGTTTAAGATTGGGAAAGGAGTACGGCAGGGTTGTATACTCTCACCCTACCTATTCAACCTGTATGCAGAACACATCATGCGACATGCTGGGCTTGATGAATCCAAGGCTGGAGTTAAAATCACTGGAAGAAACATTAACAATCTCAGATATGCAGATGATACCACTTTGATGGCTGAAAGCGAGGAGGAGCTGAGGAGCCTTATGACGAAGGTGAAAGAAGAAAGTGCAAAAGCTGTCTTGCAGTTAAACCTCAAAAAAACCAAGATTATGGCAACCAGCTTGATTGACAACTGGCAAATAGAGGGAGAAAATGTGGAGGCAGTGACAGACTTTGTATTTCTAGGCACAAAGATTTCTGCAGACACTGACTGCAGCCAGGAAATCGGAAGACATCTACTTCTTGGAAGGAGAGCAATGACAAATCTTGATAAAATAGTTAAGAGCAGAGACATCACACTGACAACAAAGGTCTGCATAGTTAAAGCAATGGTATTCCCCGTAGTAACCTGTGACTGTGAGAGCTGGACCATAAGGAAGGCTGAGCGAAGGAAGATAGATGCCTTTGAACTGTAGTGTTGGAGGAAAATTCTGAGAGTGCCTTGGACTGCAAGAAGATCAAACCAGTCCATACTCCAGGAAATAAAGCCAGACTGCTCACTTGAGGGAATGATATTAAAGGCAAAACTGAAGTACTTTGGCCACATAATGAGAAGACAGGATACCCTGGAGAAGATGCTGATGCTAGGGAAAGTGGAAGGCAAAAGGAAGAGGGGCCAACCAAGGGCAAGACGGATGGATGATATTCTGGAGGTGACGGACTCGACCATTGGGGAGCTGGGGATGGCGATGGCCAACAGGAAGCTCTGGTGTGGGCTAGTCCATGAAGTCACGAAGAGTCGGAAGCGACTAAAGGAATAAACAAAAAACAGTACATCTGCAAGATTAGATTCCAAACCAATCATAGCTGTTCTTTTAGAGTTAGAATAAATAATACTTTCAATTTGTTCCAGTCAGTTAAATCTAACTATAGATACTTGTATGACATGTTCTTCAGTTATGGTGCTACCACACCAAGAACCATGCTTTTTTGCCCCTGAAATACTGACAATAATGAGAAGGGAATTTGAGAAGAATTTGTTCTAGTTTCATTACCTACTTTTCACAAAGATATATAGTCTTTTAGTGCCTACAAAATCTGCTACTAAAGATTCTGCTATGGTGCTTTTAAATCTCTTATCTTTAGCTGATTTTGATGACTATTCTTTGGTTGTTTTATTTCAGTGTTGTTCTTTGGTTTAAATTATACATACATATCCTTAAGATGCCTTTGACTTATAATTTCATGTATGTTTTACAGACATTAAACATTATAATTGTTTGTGTGTAATTGTGAATTATATATACAATGTGGAGGAAATAATCAGATGGCTACCAGAAACAATGTTGTACAGAAGTGGGACTCTCTGACTTCTTTTTTTGCTCACTTTCCCACTTTGCTTCTGTTCCTTTTCCCAGACCTATTTACATAATCAGTCATTTTAGGGAGAAAAGGATATGATGAAAAACACAGATTACGACAATTGCTTGTCTTGGTGAGTTGGAAGTAAACATCTTACTGGAAGCAAACATGTTATAACTCTTTATAAACACAACTTAGCAACTTACAGGGTGGGACAACAAATACACATTTGCTTCTACTGAAGTCAATGACAAAATGTCCACAACTTTGAGGCAATGCATCAGTAACAAGATATGTGCAGTTTGTAGAGCTCTTGAATTTAGCCAGTCAGTGAAATGAAAACTGAAATGCTGACAGACCGACCTCTGGAGGAAATTCTGACAGATCTACTATCAAAATATATCAAAATCTATATCAAAATGCACACACACACACACAAACACACAATACGGGACTTCCAGATCCTGACAGACAGGCAGGTACTGGCCGATCAACCAGCCATCATGGTAGTAGACAAGGACCAGAAGACAGCAGTGGTGATAGATGTAGCGGTGCCAAGTGACAGCAACCTCAGGAAGAAGGAGTATGAGAAGCTGGAGAAGTACCAGCACCTGAAGGAGGAACTAGAGAGGATGTGGAAAGTGGAGGCCAAAGTGGTCCCAGTGGTGGTAGGAGCACTCAGGGCTGTGACTCCCAAGCTGGGAGAGTGGCTCCAACAGATCCCAGGAGCAACATCAGAGCTCTCTGTCCAGAAGAGTGCAGTGCTAGGAACGGCTAAGATACTGCGCAGAACCGTCAAACTCCCAGGCCTCTGGCAGAGGACCCAAGGTTGAGGAAGACACATACCACCCATAGGGGTGAGAAGGGAAGATTTTTTTAATATAATGTATGTATGTATGTATGTATGTATGTATGTATGTATGTATGTATGTATGTGAGAGAGAGATGTAGATTAACAATATCAAGTCTTCAGATGGTATTGTTAATCTGGGTTTATTGCTTTTGAAAGGTTGTGTGACAGAGTTGTTTATTCAGCTACACAAATCTGTTCCTTGTGTCTGTTAACAAGGAGGACTTTGTGAAGCAGACGCCAACAGTGCTGTCCCTCTTTGGAACCATTTCCCACTAATTACAAATCAGAGAAAAGGCTGTGTTCATAAACAGTTCAGCCTCAGACTGTTTTTCCAACCACACTTTCCAAAAAATTAACTCAGTTGTAGCCCTGTGTGAATAATAGTTTTGTCCAAATTGTTCAGGAAAGACTTATTGTGAATAATTGTTTTCTTACTGTGTAGAACATTGATGCAAATTTTATGTAACAGTAGAACTCCCTGAGAAATGATGGGTTTGGAAATGCTGTGTAATTTTATTTTCTAAGGCTTATGCCCATAATGATCATGACAGCTCTAACAACTACAGGGAATAAATGAAAAGGATAAAGAGCAGCCAAAAAGGAGGGGTGAACCCAAAAAAATGTAGTGTGCTGTATGGTTTTATAAATCCTTTGGAGAAATTTAGGTTATGTTTAATCTTTTTAAAAAGTATTAATAAGAATAAAAAACAAAGGGAGCATCCATTTTTTGGCCGTATTCCAGTATTCATTCATTCAGACACATTTATGTTCCAACATGGGGAGGTTAAATATATCTCTTACTGGGTGTATTGGGTTATAGCCCTTGATTTTGAATTCTGGTGTACTGAAAGCCCCAGGTAGGTGCCAATGGATTAAAACTTGCATGGAACAACCAATCACACTGATCAGGGAGAAAGTGACTCATTTAGTCTAGTTGCCTAAATGTCTTCAATCACAGATTCCTGAGGAGCTTCATGTGCTCCCCTGGATTATTCCATCAGGAAAAGTGACCCACATGCAGAGCTGGTCAAATCAGGAGGTTATGTCTCAAGCAAGTGTTGTGAGGCAGCCATACTTCCCTTCATTGAGGGGCAGAGGCAATGTGATTGTTCTCATCAAGGCACTTTGTGTTTCCTTAAGGCTTTTTCTGGTGTATTCATAGAAACCTTTCCTGGAGGAGAGCTTGAATTGAAGCTGGTCTAGTGGTGAGTGGCTGGGCCTGCAGGGTGAAAGGTTGGAGGTCTCCACTTCTTCTCCCAGAAGTCCTCTAAGATGGCCCCATCTTTCTGCTTCAGTACAACTGATTAGTAGATATTGCTGCCACCACCTACAGTAACTTCCTGTGGGATTGACTTGACTTGGCATCCTCCCTTTAATCCAAGCATGTGGGACAGATTAGGGACCCCACAACCTGAGTATCTTAATGGGACATCACAAGGAAATGATGGTGATGATATAATAATAATAATAATAATAATAATAATAATAATAATAATAATAATTTCAATTTAAAGAAAAAAGAGCTCTGAATATACTGAGGGTAGCCAAGAAGTTATATTAAATGATCTAATAAAGAAAGGTGTACAGGAAAGCAAGTGTGTATATAAGAACAAGCAGCTAATGATGCAAAGGCAAAACTGGAAAAAGGAACCATTACATGCTCAGTACTTTAACAACATCCAAGGCAAGGTTAATAATGAAAAAACAGGGAAATGGTTTTTTAAAAAAGGCACATTAGAGAAGGACTCATTTTGGCAGCTCAGGAACACTTGCTATATACTGTACAAATGTAATGAGAGAGAAAATTGAGGAAACTCAGCATAGAAGTCAATGCTGGTGATGCAAAGAACAGAAACAGACTGTTGAACACCTGATATATGGATGTGAGATGATTGTGCAGACTGAGTATTCAGAAAGACACAATAAAATGGCCACCTTCATTCATTGGAATCTTAGTAGGAATTGCAACTTACTAGCAACAAAGAAATGGTGAATCACAATATTGAAAAAGTGGTTGAGAGCAAAAAGATTAAGATCCTATGGGACTTCCAAATACAGACTGATAAATAATTAGGCCACAATAAGCCAGACCTGACTGAAGTTACAAAGAAGCAAGTATGGATAATTAACATTGCAGTAGCTGGAGATAGAAGGGTCAGTGAGAAAGGACTAGGAAAAAAAACATTCACTCTATTTGAATGTGGAAAATGAAAGTAGCAGCAGTACCAATAGCGGTTGATGCACTTGATGCCTTACCAAAAGACCTGGAAAAGCACTTTGATGAAACAGGAATACACAGAATCTCAACTCATCCATTTAAAAAGTTGCATTATTTGCAACAGTGCATATATTACGACAATATCTTTAACTATCCTAGGTCCTTGGGAAGAATCCTATCTGGTAGAATACATAATAATAATAATAATAATAATAATAATAATAATAATAATAATGACAACAACAACAACATCTTCTGGATATTATAGCTTTGAGGCACTTGATTAGGAAAAGAGAACCCCTTCACACATCTGCTTTAGAGAGTTCAATCACATAAGTTAAATAAATTATAAAGTTATAATTTAGAAACAATTTATTAAAATTAAGAAAAAGAAAACAAAATTTCCTTAATTTTATGTAGCCCCATGCAAAAACCAATCAGTGGTGGAGTAGGTAATATAGAGTTGTTCCAAATTACAAGTAGTGATTTAAGAAAGGATGTCCATACATAGGCTGACCATACATCCCATTTTGAATGGGACAGCCCCATTTTTTAAGCATTTTTCAACCGTCCCATCATTTTCATAAAAATCTCAATTTTGTCCTGTGTTTCAAACCTGGTGGGAATGGTGCGGAAGGAGGATCCGCGCCAGAGTGCGGACCGGGGGTCAGGGTTTGCAGGCGGGAGCCAATCTCACAGACCGGGGGCAGGGTTTGCAGGTGGGAGTCAATCACATGGACTGGGGGGTGGGGTTTGAAAGCGGGAGCCAATTGTGTGGACCGGGGGCGGGGTTTCCAGGCGGGACCCAATTGTGCGGGCCGGGGGTGGGGTTTGAAGGTGGGAGCCAATCGCGCGGACTGGGGGCAGGGTTTGCAGGCAGGAGTCAATCGCGTGGACCGGGGGCGGGGTTTGCAGGTGGGAGCCAATCACACAGACTGGGGGTGGGGTTTGCAGGCAGGAGCCAATCGTGCTGCCCAGGGGGCTGTGAGCTTTCGTGCACTTACCTGGATGCCGGCCGACATGCTGGACTCGGAGGAGGAGGAAGAGCCAATCACGGGAGACGGCAGGCTTGGTGCGAAACCAATCAGAGACCCGGAAACGCTGATTGGCAGAGGTTCGGAAAGAAAGACGCCTCCACCAATCAGCGCACGCCAAAGGAGAGCAGAAAGGCGGACAGAGCGAAGCCTGATTGGCCTCTGCTCTCCCAAGGCGCGAAAAACGGAATAAAAAGCCGGCGCGACTTACCTCAGGTGCCGGAGACAACCGTTCTACGCGTTCTATGCTGAAGTCTCTAAATTCCGCGCCGGACCCTGCTCCCGAGCCTTGCCTTGCTGCCGCCCCGGATCTTGCTCTAGAGCCCTGCCTTACCACAGTCCCGGACTCCGTGAATGAGCCTAGCCTTGCTGCTGCGCCGGACCCGGATTCCACGCCTTGCCCCGCCACCGCGCCAAGCCTTAGATCTAAGCCTTACCTTGCTGCCATGCCAAGCCTCGTGCCCAAACCTCTTCCGTTCACCGCGCCTCAGTCCTTGTTCCCTGCGGAAGAAACAAGCGCCACCACCTTGCCTGCTCCTCTCCCGACTGCCCGAACCACCGACTCTCGATTGCTCTCCGCTCCAGAGCCAGCCAACACCGGCCACCAGTGGGCTGCCTTTGTTGGGCCCCAGTCTACCCAAACTCCCAACAGCCCAGATCAGCAGTCAAGCCCAGCCGACGCCAGCCACCAGTGGGTTGCCTTTGTCAGGCCCCGGTCTATACAGACTCCTACCAGCCCAGATCAGCAGCCAAGCCCAGCCGACGCCAGCCACCAGTGGGTTGCTTTTGTCAGGCCCCGGTCTACCCCCAGCCCCGACAGCCCAGCTAACTCCACGCCCGCGGTCACCTTGCCTGTCACCTCTGGTTTGCTGCTGGCTGCAGCCTCTTCCACAGCTCCTGTACCCTCTCAGCTCCTTCCTGTCTGGCCAGGAGTATCCACGGGACTCGCTGCTATCCAGCCTGTAGAAGAAGAAGAAGACTTTGTAAACTGGGCGGCTTGTGTATCTTGTAAATAAAGTTATTTCAGTAACGCTTCCGTGTCAGTCTTAGTCGGAACAGGACAGGGGCAGGGTTTGCAGGCGGGAGCCAATCATGCGGACCGGGGGATGGGGTTTGCAGTCTCCGTCCCATTTTGCCATCCTGAAATATGGTCAGCGTATCCATACAAGAATATACAGAACAATATGAGCAAGTCCTCTGGAAAACTTTGCATAGCCCTGATCTCAAGGTACATAATCCACCTTGAAGTGGTAGCTACAAGTGTTACATGTTGTTCTTCCAATGCATATAAGGATGAAAGGGATGTGTGTGTATGTCTCTGTGTACATACAGCTGAAAGATATGACAGGATCAAAATGTGCAAATTTCACATATACACTAATGGCAGCTGAGGTGGCAGTGACTGATCAAAAAAGAAATCTCAAGAATCATGGTGGATTAGAGAGCCAGTTTGGTCTAGTGGTTAAGGTGCTGGGCTAGAAACCAGGAGTCTGTGAGATCTAGTCCCGCCTTAGGCATGAAAGCCGGCTGGGTGACCTTGGGCCAGTCACTCTCTCTCAGCCCAACTCACCTCACAGGGTTGCTGTTGTGAGGAAAATAGGAGGAGGAAGGAGTGTTAGGTATGTTCACTGCCTTGAGTTATTTATATAAATAATAAAGGCAGGATAAAAATAAAAAAAATAATTCAGTGAAGATATATAAGATGGGATGCTTTACATAAAAACAAAATGTCATGCTAGGGATCTTTAAGAAAAAGTTTGAAAACAAAATTCCTAATATAATAATGCCTTTATATTAATCTGTCGGAGCAGACTTTCATGTTGAAAAAACTAAGCAGCCTCAGACCCAATAAGTAGTAGATATAGCTGCAGTTATTTGCAGCTATAAGCACCAGCAGGAACACACACCCTCCACTTGGGCACAGAGAGAATCTTCTAGCTGTGCTCCTGTCCTCTGAAGATGCCAGCCACAGCTACTGGCGAAACACTAGGAACCAAAACTGCCAGAACATGGCCACACAGCCCGGAAAACCCACAACAACCATCGGATTCCGGCCGTGAAAGCCTTCAACTATACAAAGCTTTTATTTCTTTGATTTATAAATAAATAGTTCCTGACAGTCTTCCCTACGGCAGCCTTGTACATACCTAAATACCGATACATGATTCCCCTTAGTTTTTTCTGCAGCATATCAAATTCCCTCAGCCTGTCCTAAAATCCCTCAAGCCCCTTTGTTGCTGTCGTCTGAACCTGTTTTATCCTGTCAATATCTTTCTGGAAGTGTGGTACACAGTCTTGTACATCGTATTCCAGATGTGGTCTCACCAGTTTGAGAAGAAAAAAAGCAGTACTGTAAGAATACAAGGGCAAACCACTTGTGTCCATATAGTTTTGAGGAGTCAAGTTTGACTCAAGGGATGCTTTACTTGTATAACATTTATACAAATCTATCGTGTATTTGGTACATTTCTAGTTACTCCACCTCCAAAACTATTGTCATGGGTCTACACCAGCTTCCACATAAAGAAACACTAAACTTGTTAGCTTAGAAAAAAAATGCTCATTTAAAAAAAGTATTTAAAAAAAACCTATTTGGCACCCATTCCATTTATTAAAATTATACAAAATACCCAGCACTTTGAAGAGAGTCTAGGCCAGGGGTCGGCAAACTTTTTATGCCGGGAGCCATTTTGGCATGCTCATGCACATTTTGAAATGCTCGAGAGCCAGGGGGCGGGGTTTGCGGGCGGGGGCCAATCGCGTGGAAGGGGGCGGGGTTTGCGGGCGGGGCCAGTCGTGTGGAAGGGGGCGGGGTTTGCAGGCAGGAGCCAATCGCGCGGAAGGGAGTGCGGTTGGCGCTGGCGCTGGGCTGTGAAGCTGGACGAGCCGCCGGACCTGGAGCGCTTCCGCGCGCAGCTGAGCGAGGCCCCGCGCCGGTCTTTTTGGAGCGCTTCCGCGCGCAGCTGAGCGAGGCCCCGCGCCGGTCTTTTTTTCACGCCTCTGGGTAGCAGGGCCAATAGGGCTTCACCTTGCTCAGCCCGCCTCTCTGCTCCCCTTTGGCGCGCGCTGATTGGTGGAGGCGTCCTTCCTTCTGAGCCTCCACCAATCAGCGTCTGTTTCTTCCCCAGGGTTCGCTCTGCTTCCGGAGACCGGCTTTCCGGATGTCGGGCGGCAGACAGAGAGAGAGAGCCAGAGCCGAGGGGCCAAAGAGCCAGATCTGGCTCGCGAACCGCCATTTCCGACCCTTGGTCTAGGCAAATGTTTCTTTTACTATATACAACTTGTTTTAAATACCAGAAGGAGCCAAGGTAGAAGACTCTGCTCTCCATTTTTGAATCTTGTTAATCTCTGTGCAACTCAGAACAAAAGAATTCAGGACTAAACAAGCTTTTTTGTGCCAGGAGGATTCTTCTTGTGTTTTGGTGTGTGAATGGAGTACAAGCCTATCTACCACATTCATGTGGCTCCTAATGTGCTTCCAGGAAACCAGTATGGCTCTTGGATTGAATAACTTCAACCCATTTTAGATATTTTCTTACTGGGGTATCAAGAACTACAGGAGAAGCAGCAGTTTGTTAGCGATTGCACTTCTAAGATTTTATCTTTTAACATTTCACAGTAAGCAGATGCACAAACCTTTCTGTCTATCTCTGCCTTTCTTTTCTGCTGAAAAAAAGTAAAAGCACAAACATGTTATTCACTCTGTCATAAATATCCAAAGTGCTTTCTTAGGTAATCAAATAGGCACAGAAGTAGAAACCTCTGCAAGCAAATATCTGACAAAGACTGTGATTTTTGGTGTATTTGTTTAGGATTGCAAATTAATTTCATCATTCTGAGCACTCTGTTGCAGTATGTGTGCATGTGTATGTGAAGATACAGATGCAGATACAGGTTCAGATACAGGTTCAGATATAGTACAATCTATTTTCTTTTACTCTGTAAAGAACACAAGCAAAAGTAACACAGTTTGAATATTATGATGCTACAGACAAGAGGTAAAAGTCAGATTTTTCCTGTATCTAATGTGCTTTCCTTTACTATCTGACTCCCTTACCTGTAGTTAGCCTAATTAAACTAAATAGGGGACTGTTCTTAATTGGTTCCCTGCTCTATTTAGTAGTGCAGATTACACAATTTAAGAAATCTCCATTTCTTAGAATCAAAGGAGACAGTTCAGTACACTCCTTTTCTTTAAACTTTTTGTGTGTTGAGGATCCTGAAAGGTACGTACCACATTGACAGCCCAAGAGACTGTGATTCCCTGCAAATGTTTATCCATAGAAATAGACTCAGCAGGGGAAACAAACTAGGAAGAGTTTCCTATCTCCATCCTAATAAATGGCACTCTGATCTAAAGTAATCCACTGTTTCTTAGCCTCGTCAGAAAGATAAAGTTTAGAGTGTTTGAGCTAATAGATTCCAGGTTAGAAACATAAATGAAGTAAATGTGAACCAAATGATGGTAAGATAGGAACCAAACCTAATATGGTCAAAGATTTGTGGCTTTGCTTACACTTATAAAGAAGCCTACATTTGAAGGCTGTGGGGTGAATCAATTCAAAAGAGGTTTTATCAGATCAGCAATTTGAATCAAACCTTTGAGTGTAGAACTAAAACAATTGGCTTTGAATTGCATTGGAGAGATTTAAAAAAAAAGCTAATTTGAGAGGTGATTGACATCTGATGCTTCCTGGCTCGGTGGAGCCTCAGACCTTTGTTGCACTTTTTCTTCCTTCGACAAGTGGACAGATCTGAGATGGGGAAGGAGTTGAGGGCTGTCATGGGATTCTGATAATAATATGAATGTCAATGAGCAGCCAACAAGCCTGCGGCCCAGAAAAGCAAGCAGTCAAAGGGTGGTAGAATTTTCAGTATCTCATTCGGAGGAGCAGCAGCAGCAGCAGCAGCTGCAAATTTAATCTATCCCCATTATCAGTTATGGTTGAATCTTTTATCAAATCCCCAATAGGTTTGTGTCAAATCTTATTACCTTTGAATCAAAAATTCAAATCTAATCTTGCCACTGTCAAATCTTGAATTTGAATTACATGGGGGCTGATTTACACTATGTGTCATCTATCTATCATCTATCTACCTGCTTTCTGTAGACTGATTATATTTGGGGAAACAGTAGATATGAACTTAGATTGGAATGGAAGTGTTTTTCCTTCCATTGGTATGGTTGGATCTGTTTGTTTTTATTCCAGCCTTGCTTGCAGGAGACAGCATTCTACTTCTAACCCAGGTTTGGTTCAAGATTAGGGCCAGTTCCCATGCTGAGGGTCCCTTGCCGAGCTGGAGAAATAATCAGTTTCACTCTTGAAAAAAGGGGGCAGGATCACATCCCGAACACATTTTAATAAAACAGAGAGCAGAGAGCGACCAGCTAAGAGCAGAGCAGAGGCAGTGGCAAAGATCTCTCTCCCCGTCTCTCTCTGTCTCCGTCTCTCTCTCTCTTTCCACCTTCCTTGCCCCTCTCTAGTCTCACCCAACATCAGGCACCTCAATCAAGCACTTTTTAAATGATAATTGCATCTTGGCTGAATCAATCTTGCCATGCCTGACATTTTGCTAACTTTTTTTAAAAAAACGGGACAAAATTGACATTTATATTAAAACGACGGGATGGTTGGGAAATGTGAAAAAAATGGTACTGTCCCATTTAAAACGGTACGTATGGTCAGCCTAATTACCCTGAAAGGCAGAATAAAATTATAATAACAAATAAATCCTGAATCTTCTGACAGCAAAGCTTTCAGGGTTGAATATTTGAATGATATTTCAATATTTTCTACAAGTGAAAAGCTGGAAGTGATAGAAGTAGTATCCAGTACTTCAGGAAGCATGCACTGCTTAGTTTTAAAAACAGGTGGAACTACTTCCAACACTGAGTGCATGATGTTAAGCACGAAGTTAATGAAATGAACTCCTCTTATAAGCATTTAAGAACACTGTTGTACATCATGCAGGTGATCTAGGCACTGCAGTCAGCATCATTGGAAGCATCACTACCTTATTTCGCTCAGAAAATCCTCTGTTGGAGTCTCTGTTATTTTTAACAGCACATGTCTCAACTTTGCATTAGAGCTCAGAAAGCAACAATCGGTTTATAACATGTCCAATGGATCATGATATACTATTTAATGCAAAATTGCTTTCCTATAGTTTAAATCACTACTGATGATCAATACATAAATACTTTATGGTTGTGTGGACACAATCAACAGGAATAATAGTCAATGTGATTTTGAAGGTTGTGCATCAAAATTGTTTTACATTACTGAGGGAAAACATCACCCAAGTGTTTTACAGATACATCCAAGAGTTAAACACTGGCATTAATTCTTGTTTATCTTTATAAATGGCATTTGGCTTATCTAATAATGTTAAATGTATTCTTTTACTACAGTATCATCTGGGGTGGTTATCATATTCTTGATGAAGATAAGACTAAAGAAACTACAGCCTCAAAAATAAGAGTTCCCAAACACATATGTAAACAAACAAACAAAAAAGAGTAAAGATTATGACTATTCCACTGTAACAAATCGTGCTAATTTAAGATTGATATATTATCCTCAGAAAAATATTATTTTATTTTATCTGATTTATTACCAGCAATATATATATAGTTAAAATCAGATAACTACAGTAGTGTTTATTTTGGACATTTTTTTTGAACAGTGTGCTAAATGGTGTGCTAAAATTTGCCTTACAATTTTTCAAATGTTTTCTTCCCCTGCAAAAGAGGTTTCTGTTTTTCAGTCTTATTCTCAGAATGCTTTAGAATTTCTTTTGAATTTCTCTTAGTGGCAATTTTGATCATAATCTATCATTAGAATGATGGAGGAAGCTACTACTGGCTGAATTGTATTCTGTATTCTGGTTGTATTCTGAAAAACATCATTATCTCATGGTAAAACCTCCTTGGAGGCCATATTACCAATCTGAAAAAAAGCCCAAATTCCATAGGATTTATCTGAAGCACAGAAAGCCTGTGAGGCTGCAGACCCTTAGGAAGATGATGGTACAGTGAAAGACAGGACCTTCATAGACATATAATAACTAAATCCCTCGGATTTTTGTTTCAAGCCAAAGGTGGAATAACCAAAACGTTCTGGAAAACTTCAGCCAATACAAAACATTTCAGGAGAACTTCTGGAACACAATAGTTTGTTTCAAATTCAGACCAGAACATATGCTCTGTTCATGCACAACCATACTAAATAGTTGCAAATAAACCTTCCTCTACCCATGAGAGTTTCATGGAAATTCTGTTCCATTATGAAAATAATTTTGAAAGCAAATTTTCTTTCATTGAATTGAATGAAAACTGGTAGAAAGAGATGCCAAACAATGTTTACGTACTGCACTAAGGTAGAAGAGAAAATCTTTATGAATAAGTCTCTTTTATACCCAATATCACCATATTACGCCATAATTTCATCCACTAATGAAAGTGGTGGTATAAGATTTGAGTCTCAATGAAACAACATGGGTCACAAATGTTATTGAAAGCAAAAAGTTGACAACTTTGAGTTTTAAGAGGTTTCGCATGTTTCATAGGGCTACTATTTTTATTTTTATGCCTTCAAGTCAGTTTTTGTCTCCTGGCAATTGCCTGGACAAGTCCTTGCAGTTTTCTTGCCAAGGTTTTTTGGAAGTGGTTTGCCCTTGCCTGCTTCCTAGGGTGAGAGAGAGTGACTGGCCCAAGGTCACCCAGCTGGCTTTGTGCCCAAGGCGGGATTAGAACTCACGGCCTCCTGGTTTCTAGCCTGGTACCTTAACCACTACACCAACTGGTTCTCTGAGTTACTATTACCACATTAACCAGAAACTTAATGTTTAAAAGCACACAAATAAGCAGAAATCATCTATATATTTTAACTGACATGTATTATTAGTAGTAGTACTAGTAGTAATAGTATCCGTTTGTAGTAGTTTATTATATCCAGTTTCAGCCAAGAAAATTGTTTTGAAGCTGCTATTCCTATTCTTTGCTAGCTTAATACATTTAGCTCAGAATAAAATTCTTAAGAAAAAAAACTTATTGGCAGCACAAAAGTCCTTTGTGGGAGCTTTGAACTTTCTAGTTGTGGACTACAAAGGATTCTGCAGTCTGCCTCTCAGCACCACAGAACAGAAGCATTCGTCCGTTTTGGATCTTGATATACAGGATATATTACTGAGTGCCTATCAAAAGGTTTCTGAACTTTGATGGAAATCAGAGGTGAAACAGATGGTTCAAATATTTGGTCTCAGTTTAAAAGACCTATGCTAATATATTTTTCTCCCCTTGTAACAGGCTCATACAAAAGAGACAGCGAAAATCACATACGGAATTACATTCCACGATGCCTTCTCCATTGATAAGCCTTTTAAAAAGATCTCAGGCACTAAACATATTACAGGGTTAATTAAACCACACTTTTTGCCTCTTATTGGAAAGCAACAGTCATGTTCCTAATTTGTGTACTAGAAATGTTCTGTAAAGAATGACCCATACCCAGTTTAGAAGCTTGTGGTATCCTCAGTGGAAACAAAACCCTTTCCCTTTCTTACAGATTTACCTAATGAAGATTCACAAAGATTATTTTCAAACCCAATATCCCTAATAAATAAAAATACACTTTTTGTCATTTCATCAGAAGAATCGCAGAGTACAATTCAGGCAGGAACACAGGAACTGAACCTCATAGGAACCCTTATTAGTCTTGGTCATACATTTATTCTATTTCTAGGATGTTTTGCTCTTTTCTTTTTAAAATATGAGATTGTAAATGGGGCTTTCAATTACCTAATTCTCCAAAGCACTCTATTCTGAAAAGAGCCCTCTTTTTCATGTGTATAATACCCTGATGTAAGTTGAGAAATGAAGCTAGAACTACAGTACATAGATTTAAGATTATTTAGATATTATACCTACGTATGTTGATTTGGAGTTGATGATAACGGTCTCCTCGCCTTCCTCTAATTAGCTACCAATATGCCTTTCCCTTCCCTGTCACCTTTCTTTCTCTTGTTTCTATGGGAGGTGGGGAGGAGACAGGGAAGCAAAGGTAATTATCATAGTTTGCCTGTTGCCTTGCTGGTATCTAGAGGACAAAACGCCATTTAGGGACTGTTTTTCCTCTTCTTACCTTCTCTTCTAGAATTGGTAAGCAAGAGAGAGAAAAGGAAATCAGGTAAATAACTGATTTGCTACTTTATTTAAATACGTTTCAGCTACAAAATTTTTTTTTTAAAAAAAATAACCAGCATTTCATTAGCACGTTTACATGAAACAGCATTTCATAATCCGTAATTTTTAATTTACATGTTTTACTTTTAGTTTCACTAGTTATAGTTTCAAACTCTTGACATTTCAAATTCTTTGGAACTATAACATGTGCTATATTAAAGATCTTTATCTTTCTACGTACATATTAGAGTTTGGCAGGTTTTCTACACAACCCCATTTTAGACTCAACATCTTCTAAAGCTTTTGATGAAAGTTCTCATTTTTAATTCTACATATATTAAAACTTCAAAAACTAAGTAATTGGGGTGGGGTAGAGGAGTTGTGCATGGCAAGAGGAAATCCGCTAACCAGGCAGTGTGACAGTAATTTCTAATGAGCAAAATATTCCTATGAATCAGCAGTACATTACAATCCTACTTTTTTTTCCCTTTTAACCTCCTTTTACTGTGTCACTGAAAAACAGTGCAGATGACTGACTTTTATTCAGAGCTCTGATGTACAGTAAAATATTCCTCTATAACAATTTGGCTTATAACAACCCAACTCACCACAAAGATTCACAAAATCTTACATACCAAGGGACACAAATGGTGAGTATTTATTTATTGAAGAATCAGAAGTCATTATTTTTTAATAACAATATTTCATTTGAATGGTTTATTTTGCTAGATATTCTGTATATAATAAAGTATAGATGCAAGCATTAATGTTGAAAGCACTCCCATTGTCAATACTCTGGAGAAAGCATCATCCTATACGTGTTTCATCACAACAAAGTAATACAGTGTTGATTTGTTTACATTTTTTACAAAAATATATATTTTATAAAGCAGAAACAGCTCAAAACACAACTGTACACAGAATGTAAAAAAAATAGGTAATAAATTGAGCAGAAACTCTTCCAGGTTGAATTACCTGCATTTTTCAGAATATGAATCCAGGAGCTGAAGCATACAGTAAATATAGGACTCAGATTTGCACTTGGATTAAATTCTTGATAAAAAATATAGTTGTAGGGATATTCTCTAATATTAGGGAGTTTCTGTGGAGATAAAACTTAATCCATTCTAGACTGTCCAACATTTGGAAGGGATTGAAGATGTTTGAACAGACCTTGTGATCCATTCTAAGTCAGCACAGCTTTGAACACTTGACCATATCAAGTTCGTTGATAATAGTCTTTACCCATCTGGAGCCTCCCAGGCAGTCAAGGCTGAATTTGAGTGGCCTGGGAGGTATTCATACAGCTTGAGTATTATTATGGGATGATGTTAGAATTCTTCATTGCCACACTGGAAATTTCTGGACAAGTAAATGATACCTTCAGTCACACACATTTTTTTCCAGATGAGGAAAACCCATTACAGCAGCCTATATTGCTGTAGAAGCAACTCCATTTCATTATCTTATGTTGTTCAGAGCAATATGTACAATAATTAGAGGGGATATCTCATTGACCTCACCTTCCAGCTTTAGGGATCATGACATGGCTACACATCATTATTGGGAAAAGGGTGCAATATATAGGACAGTTGCCATGCCATATTAAGGAATGCTGGAGGTAATTGATGAAGAACTCAGAAATGCAAGCAGTTTGATCTCTCTTACTTTTTTTTTAAATAAAGGGGGAATGTCTTTATGGTTCAGTGCTAATCTATTGACATGTTGCTGGCCAGCAAGTGAGGCACTGACTGTGGTCTCTGTTCAACTATTGCCAAGAAATGGGAATAGGTGCTGCTGGCTGCTTTCATAGAGCACTATTTATGTACAAAAATATGAACATACCTGTGTACGTAGCATCAAGGATCGTTAAGACAGCCAGGAGGATGACTTGTACTTGGGTTAATGCAGTGGTGTCAGTCTCTTTGAGAGAGGGGGTGGTGCCTTTTGCCTTGAAGGAGGCAGTGGTGTGCTCCCACCTCAGGAGGACATCACTGGATACAGTTGTCTTTGACAACTACCATCTGTCTTCAACATTCCCTTTTTAAGGCACCCTTAAAAGGCATCTTGTGTGGCTTCCACGCAAGGGGACAACTTTGATCCAGCTATGCCAGAAAGACTATCACCTAGTTCCCAACCTCCCCTTTTTGGGAAAGGTAATTGAGAAGGTGGTAGGGCAATAATTACAAAGGGCTCTGGAAGAAGTGGATTATATTTACTCTTTTCAGTCAGGGTTCAGACTTGGGCCCAGGATGGAAATCGCACTGGCCACTCTCGTTAACCTATTATAGGCCTTAGATAGGAAAAGGGCAACTCTGCTTGGCCTGCTGGAACTCTTAGCAACCTTCAATACCATCAACCATGGCATCCTTCTGGACCCTGTACAAAAGGAGGAGACACTATTCTGTAATTGTTCTTCTTCCTGAGTGTTTGTGTGAACACTCAGGGGGTATGTGTGAAATGAGGGGTTGTCTACCAAAGCTCCCTTCTTGTGGAATCAGTTACTCCAGAAATAAAATCTGCATTCATACTGTTAATTCAGAAAGCGTGTTAAAACCCGGCTGTTCAGATGGACATTGAGGGATTCAGGATTTGGTGCAGAATGTACCTGGGATGTATGTTCACACTGGTTCTTGTTGATGTTGATGTTATTGTATATATGCTAGTATAATTGTTTATATTGATTTTGTAGACCCATTAGATTCTTTTGACTGAAATAGCATAAAATCACCTGAAACAAACAAACAAACAAACAAAGCTGTACAATACCCTACACTACAATATAAAAATCTTGTTGAACTTTATCTATGTAGTTTGTAGCACTCCAGCCCATTTCTGAAAGAGTATAAAACAGAATAGGGAAGCAATGGGAAAATATCTTTAATCTTTTCATTGTTGCCAAGCCAAAACTTGGTTAGGATTTGATGACTGACTCAGCTACTCCCTGAATTAGTGTTCTGTTCATAAAATAACACATTCTAATTCCATGAATATCAAAGCCAAATCTCCTAATAACCAAAATGGAAACCAAATATGTATTTACCTAATGCCCTGTTATCATATATATCAATTTTCCTGTTTATATATATTCAGTACTGTTCACCTGCAAATAACTTTAGTCAGATGTATTCAACTGCTTAGAATACAGAAGGCACAACAACTGCCTTTCCTGTGATGCCAGTAATATCTAGTTACAAAATCTCCAAATGCCATGATTTCATAGAAGCACAAAGTATTTAGATGCTATTTCTCACATTTTCCTGCTATTCATATATTTTACATACACATATATTTTACCTGCATATTCTCCTTTTAAGCACATCATATTCATCAGTATAATACATTACTAGGTTCATGCATCAGAACCATTTTGATGGTTATTCAGTCCAGTGACATTGCTATAATAACGCAAGTCCTGATTATAGTAAAAACATTTCAGTATTACTTAGCTTTGCATGTATAAGCATAGACAGAAACAGAACCAAAGCATCCGCATTTAATACGAAGCATCCATTGCAAGAACAGAAAATCATGCATATACTTTACCAGTTTCAAAACCATCATCACTTAACCTAAGGAGTAAGCTTGGAAAATGTAGTGTAGGCTAGTGGCTATTTTTACATGCTTTCAGCAATTAAAATGTAGAATCTATTGTGGTTAGAGCTATAGATATAGATATACACATACATACATTTAAAAATAGTTATACAAACAACTAAAGATGAGTACATCATCATTAAGGGAAAAAATCATTTTATAAAAAATAGCAGACTTGCCTTTACATTGACCATGATGACAGACCATGACTTAAGTTGTATATTAAACAATCTGGAATGCGTCAAATTAGGGAAAGCTGAAGAAGATATTTAACTGATATCTACCTATCCACCATGGAGCTGAGAGTGGAATTCTTCCATTTCATCTTAACAATCAATATTTGGGGCTGAGAGAAATTGGTATCTTCAAAGTCCATCCATAGATTCTGTGAGCCAAGTCCAACAAGCTATTCAATACTATCTCCTACAAAATCTGAAACAAAAACTTTATTTTAACTGCCTCTAGTTTCTGGGATAGGACAAAGAACATTCTAGTAACTGGAAGGGATTCTTTATAATGTAAAGTGATGTTTCAGATTTTTGCAGTTCTCTTCCAAGTCATTTATGGAAGGGAGATGCTCAAAATGTGAAATGTCCCTGCAGTTTGTTCTTCTGTTTTGAAAAACCCTCCATTACTCTCCTCTACACCATCCTTCACTTTTTCCCTATCTCATACTTAATTTATGAATATTCAAAATTCAAAATGATTAACAATTTCAAAAGTTTCAGTCAAGAAATGACTGCAAAACGAAAATGATTTCTTCCACTTTTCCTTCAGGCAGCATTACCGATTCCTTTTCCCCTGTAAAGTTTATACAGTTTAGTAGATATTCTTATTGTTTCAGACAGTGGGAATTGCGATGAGAGCAAAATGTGGGAATTTGAAATGCAGCATTTCAAAATGATTACTACACGCAGAGTAGCCGTTGTAGTATTTCTATTTTTGTTGCCATTAATCTAGAACAGTGAGACTCCTGACATTCATGACAAAACTGTGGACAAACCAAAGGAAAGATCCAGATCACCTTTGGAAAAACAAGATGGGTATCTCTATTTTTTAGTAGAAAGTGCTCTTTTGTGTTTGAGACAGAATCAAACATAATAACAGAGCAGTGATTAATTGTTGAATCACATATTTTTCTTGTATCTTGCAATTTCTAACAAAAGAATATATATATATATATATATATATATATATATATATATATATATATATGAAATAAATCCTTTTATTATTTGTATCACACATTGCACACAATTTTGTATCTGTTGCAATTAAGATTCCTTTTAAGAAATGACAACTGGAATAGGTGTTCTATATTATAACATGCTTTAAAAATTGCTGTAAAATATAGTGATGCATAAATTCCATTATCATCTTCAAACCTGCCAACCTTGAAGCCCTGAAAACGAAGAACAAACGCACTGTTCTGCCCCAAGCTGCCACAGGTCCTGCAGTCACCGAAATCCCCCCATTCCCCATTCAATGCAAAAAAGAAATAAAATAAATTGCTTGCACGTACACACCCACCCACCTATGCTTTTATTTCATGTGTGCATTTGTCTGGTTGCAGCCCCCACCCCCCTGCCCAAATGCCAATGAATTCTATGATGGGGAGGGAAACAGTCATTAAATCAACTTTCCCCTTGAAAGACCTAAAGCCCAGGAAATAGGTAAATCAAGAATTTCTGCAGATGGGCTCTATTCACCTGCAGTTGTTGTTATTTATTGTAGTTTCAACACCATGGCTTAGCTAAAAATAAATCTGTTCGGCTCTTGAATACAGCCAGAGCAGCTTACCAGCCTTGTATAGAAGTTTAGAGAACATTGTTTAGTGTCCACCATAATGTGGCTGTTGAAATAAGGACCAAGAGGAGACATCAACAGCTGCAGTATCAGGCTTGCAGCCTAGAGTAGTCACCTGTTTTAGCTGCAGGCATCTCTATCACCCTGTCCCACAAATCTTCCCAAAATATTAAAGTAGCTTAATAGCAGTGATCCTCTTGCTACCTCTTCAGCACATCACCACTGACACCACAGCAGCAAACTTCAGAACACGTTTCTAAGCGGCTTTGGGTGTGTCCTTTCCCACACTCCATTCTGCCATAACACATGTAATTATTTTTTGAATAATGAAGGGAGCTGTGTCACTAACAGCAGTTCTTGGTTTGGGGATTTCTCTCCCTTTCCCATTCTTTTCATTCAGATTCATATTTTGGCTTTTCACAAAACCAGGAAAAATCATAGAGCAAGGCAGAGCAGTGGAGCAGAGTTGTATAAATCTGACAAACTGGCAGCCCCATTCCTTCAAGTTATACTCAAAACCTGATGGTTCGGGACATGGATATGTAATTTGCTTGCCCAAAACACACAGACTTTATTTTCACTAATGCTACTTTGTCATTTTCATGACATTGCATGTACCAAGTTGTGGCAAAAGAGCTCTTCTCTTCTTGCACAAATAGTGGCCCCTGTTCCAATGTACGGTTTAATCTAAAACATAATATAAAACCTCCCTCAAGTCAAGCACAACTGATAAGCACAGGACATGTCCCTGGAGCTTTCTTTGCAGGGAAATACCAATAAAATAGATATAAGGTTGGTAAAGTGAAGGTTCCCCCCGCACATTTGTGCAGTCATCTCTGACTCTAGGGGCCGGTGCTCATCTCCGTTTGTTAGCCGAAGAGCCAGCGTTGTCCGAAGACGCTTCCACGGTCATGTGGCCTCATGACGCACGCGGAACGCTGTTACCTATTAACCTACTTGCATTTGCATGCTTTCAAATTGCTAGGTTGGCAAGAGCTGGGGCTAGTACGGGAGCTCACTCCGTCATGCGGAGCTAGGGATTCGAACCTCCGAACTTGCGATCTTCCGATCGACAAGCCTGGTGTCTTACCCGCTGAGCTACCACGCCCCTTCAAGGCTACAAGGTTACAAGGTTGGTACATCCACTTAAAATACAGCTCATGGTTAATTATAGAAAGGCAATGCCTTTTAAAATAAAAGTACCCAACATATACTGAATTTTATACTAACAATATCATATTCTCAAGTTATCAACTGGCACCTCTAATTAGCAAAATCATAGGATCACTAACCATCAGGCTTTTTCTCTGAAACACTGATTACCAAGCTTCACCTATACAAATAAAAGGAAATAAGGAAGGGTTCTTTGCCAGCTTATTTAACTGCCATGTTAATGACTGAAACATCAATTTAAAAAAAAATTCTTTTCTCCCCTGACTTTTGTTTGGTCAAAAGCCTTAATTGTTCACAGCAAAGCAGGTATATATTGCCGTCACATATAAACTCCAAGGTTACATAAAGGATTTTTCTTACTGTTGGTATTGTTGTAAATTACTGAACCCCATGGAACCAACTCTTGGCACTTTAACTAGCATCTAAATGCATGAACCATATCAGCACATCTTCCTTTTCTATATGCTTTAATTTCCCTCCATATATCATCTCCATTTATTGCATTTCTAATTGCCAAGTCATGACCTCATGTTTTTGTAACCTTTTCTCTCCATCCCTTTATGACCCTAAATTATTTTCACATATCATCTTTAATTGACACCTCAGTGTGACATCATCAAAAGGAGACAATTTATACTGCTTACTAGAGCAAAGTGCAGAAGAAAACTATAGTTTCATTGAAATTGTTTTAATTAAGGTATTTTTAATTTCATATTTGTAGGATGGCGGTAGGAACTTGCATGATATGATGCTGTATAAATAAAACAGTACAGACAGGGTATTATACAGGAGCATCAGGGCTATTACAAACCAAATAGGCTCTGTAAAACATTTACAGAGAGATATATTTGTGCAGTCTCTGGAGTAACAGCTCTGAAACTTAAGAAAAGGGTTTAGGTGGCTTGTAATATTTACTATCTTATGAAGTTGGGGAAAAAATCCAACTTTTTTTCTCTAGTTTTAAAATCAAACTGTGACTCAGCTGCAGCTGCCCTGTATTTAGGAAATGAAATTACTGATACCCCTAAGAATACCATCTCATAATAGGATATTTGAGCATTATACAGGATGGAAAAGATTCTCTGTGTGTGTGTGTGTGTAGGGATATATACCCCCCTCCCCATATGAGACAGGTACCTCTTTTTCTGTATAATGCCCCTGCTGATAAAACATTACCATTATATGAACCCTCTTCAAAAACTGTAAAGGTATATGGGAGCTGAGGATGAAGCTGCCCTCTGCCTCCCTCACTTCTTACAGATGGGGAAAGGCTGAATCTGTCTATCCATTCAGTCGTGTCCGACTCTTGGTCACTTTGTGGATCGATGCTTTCCATGCCTTTCTATCTCTTACAGCCTCCTTTAGTTCCATCAAAGTCATTCCAGTGTCCCTTCTGATGGTGTCAAGCCAGCGAGTCCTAGGGTGGCCCCTTCTTCTTTTACCACTGATCAGTCCCAGCATAATTGTCTTTTCAAGTGAGTCGGCTCGCATAATATGACCGAAGTATGACAGTTTTTGTTTGGTGATCTTGGCTTCCAGGGATATTTTTGGTTTGACTCTGTCTAGGACTTCCTTGTTGGTCATCTTTGCTGTCCATGAGATGCGTAGTAGTCGTCTCCAGCACCACAATTCGAATGCATCTATCTTTCTCCTATCTGCCTTCCTCAAAGTCCAAGTTTCACAACCATATGTAGCTATTGGAAATATGATCGTATTAACTAGTCTGCATTTGGTTGGGAGGCTGATATCTTTATTCTTCCAGATGTTATTTATGCTGGTCATTGCTGTTCTTCCAAGCGCTATACGTCTTCTAATCTCCGGGCTGCAGTCACCCTTTTGATCAATTTTAGAGCCAAGGAAGTTAAACTCCTTCACTGCTTCAATTACATCATTGTTGATCTTAACAATGACTTGCACATTCTCTGCCATTGTCATTATCTTTGTGTTTTTTTTGGTGTTAAGGCTGAATAGTGGCTGTAAAATGCTGTTTGATATTTATTTAATGGAACTAGAAGTTGTGACTTCATAGAATTCACAATCCATAGAGTACCATAATAGCGTTTAACCATGCTGGTTAAAGGTTCTCTTGAGATCTTCTTGTTAGAGACGGTTGGGGTGCAGGGAGCAGGCCTCAGGCCTCTTCCACATTGAAAGTTACTGATCCCAAGAGCAAGGCTGTAGAGAAAGTCCTAAGGCAGAGCTTTCCAAACTGTGTGTCACGACACAAAAGTGTGTCGCCACACACAGTCTGGTGTGTCACCACAAAACCCGGAAGTGCTGATCATCATCAGCGTTTCCGGGTTTTCCCGCGGCGACACACCAACGGTGGTGCGCAAAAACCCGAAAGCGGCAGCAGCGCTTCCGGTTTTTTGCGCACTGCCGCAATGGCGGCACTTCCGGGTTTTCCCGCGGCAACACACCAATGGCTGTTGGTGTGTCGCCGTGGGAAAACTTTGGAAAGCCCTGCCCTAAGGACTTCAGCAACCTCGTTTCCCAAGTGTATGGCATTATTAAAAAAAAAACACAGTACACTACAATATTCCTCCATCCTAAAGTCATTTGACCCCTTCTCTTAATGTTGCCTGATTTCATTTCCCAAATAAAATATCAAAAGGAGCTGCGGTAGAGAATTCTACAATTGGTTGCTGAAAACAAACAGCTCCATGTAAATGAATGCTTGATTCTTGGTTGTATATATATACTGTAGGTCCTTTTAGGTACCAAAGTCCCACTGAATCATAGAATCATAGGGTTGGAAAGGACCTTGGAGTCTTCTAGTCCAATCCCTTGTCCAGGGCAAGAATCATCAAACCATCCCAGACAAATGGTTGTCCAACCTTTGTTTGAAAACCTCCAGTGATGGGGCTTCCATGACTTCAGGAGGCAGGCTGTTCCACTACTTAATAGCTCTCACATTCAGGAAATTCCTCCTTCTTTCAAGTCTGGATCTTTCACTGTAAAGCTTTCACCCATTGGTTCTTGCCCTACCCTCAGGCCCTAGAATAAATCCACACCCTCCTCCATGTGACAGCCCTTCAAGTATTGGAAGACCACTATCATGGCACTCCTTAGCCTTCACTTCTTTAGTTTAAACAGGCACAATATTCATAGGATTTGGCCTCCAACCCCCTCACCATGTTTGTTCTTCTTCTTTGCACCCTTTCCATTTCCTCAGCATCCTTCTTGCATTGTGGTAATTAAAACTGAAAACAGTATTCCAGGTGCACCCTGCCTCTGTTGATGAACCTCATCAGTTGCCTCTTTTGGCAGCTGCAGCACACTGCTGGCTTAATCTGTGGTCAACCAGGACATCCAGCTCCTTCTCATAAGTGCTATTTCTGAGCCAGGTACAGCATATCTTGTACCTGTGCATCTGGTTTTTTAATACATAAGTGCAGAACCTTACATTTTTCTCCATTGACCAGAGTAGAATTCTGCATCCTTCTAAATCTCTGCCAGTTCAGCCAGGATATGCAGAGGCTAGATTTTGCTCAGAAACATACCCAACAGATCTGTAATATTTTCAATTCTTCTTTTCACTGAGGCCAATGAGAGATATTAACCATGCCACCTACTAATCAACCATAGAGTCTTTTTTAGAAGCAAAAAGGCTTGGAACCAAACAATCCAAGAAAACTTTTAACTAACACCATGCCACACCTTGCTTTCAATTTCTCAGATTTTCCCTTTTCTTCCCCTGTGAGAAAGAGAGGCTTTTGCTTTTCTGTATTTTCAGAGTACCTGATAATTTATTTTGAATTTCTGTTAATGGTGTAGTTCAGCTTACTTTATTGTTGCACATGGTCAAGGGTGCTGATGCTGGTATTTTATTTTATACATTTTTCAATTATTCTCAAACCTCCTTGCTGGCTCACATTTTCCAGTCTAGAAAAAAAAATGGGAAATTTTCCTTCATGATATCTTCCCTTAGGATCTAATTGAAGTGTGGGAAGCCTGGAAGGCTTGCTGGAGAGCTCATTACACAGTAAAAGACAGTTCACATACACACAGACCTAATTTTGCTGCCTTATAAATGTGTGAGAACATCGCATTCCACTCAAGAATTTAACTAAATTGAAATTCTCTCATTTGAAATAAATTTCAGAAGCAAATTCTTTATGCTATTTCTGGAGGGGAAGAAAGCATCTCCTATATGTTTACTGAGAGCCAGTCTGGTGCAATGGTTAAGGCATCGGGCTAGAAACCGGGAGACCGTGAGTTTTAGCCCTGCCTTAGGCACAAAGCCAGCTGGGTGACCTTGGGCCAGTCCCTCCCTCTCAGCCCTAGGAAGGAGGCAATGGCAAACCACTTCTGAAATCTTGCCAAGAAAACTGCAGGGACTTGTCCAGGCAGTCTCCAAGAATCGGACACAATTGAACGGATAAGAAAAAATGTATACCATGCCTTTCTTCTATGATGGAAAAAATATGTCTAAATATTTAAATATCAGTGTAATTTTTATTATCAGTATTTAGGATGTAACTTTAAAACTTTTCTGTGTCAGCATTCTTTTATTCTTTTTTTTCCTTTGTAAGCAGTACCCCCAATATTTTGTCCCTAGTGTGTGTATCATATTCATAAATTTACAGTGCTGGAATTAAAAAATACAAATGAAGCATGCATTTAGAAAATCTTGGATTATGGCAAGTGCATCTTCTCCACAATAATATGCTCCACATGATAGTCTTTAAAGGAACTGGAATTAATCTGTAACATTTATGAGCATAAAAAGGATGTGTGTATTTTTTATGTTTTTACCACCAACCTTTTCTCCAAAGTTATTGAACTACTGAAGGTGAAACAAGAAGCTGAAAGGAAAGTGCTCTGGTATGAATGGGAACTCACAGCAAATTGTCTCAACAAAAGAAAAACAAATGCTTTGTTTCCAGAGAAGCTGAATGCATTTGGAACAAACTCATTTGAAAGGTCTGCTTGCAGGAGGACTATTCACAGAGGAGGCTAAATCAAGAACCCACCTTCATAACGTTGATCTCACAAAGCTTTTAAATAGCTTCGAGCTTCATCTCGGGTGGGCATTATTGATCCATGTGACAAATACAATTAAAATAACATCTGTTATCATAAATGGACCTGCCAACTGTTGCACTTTGGTACCACGCTGCCAGTAATAGCATTGATCTTGTCTGATCTGCAGCCTCTGAATCCTGCTTGGCTCTCTAAGTTATAAGCAAGTCTCTAGAAGAAAAAGAAGCAAGGGTGTAAGAACAAGCTGCTAGAGTTAAAATGTCAAACAGGTTTACGTAAGATCCACGTGTGTAAGCAACCATACCGCACTTGGTCCGAGTGAAAGTTCACTGAGATTCTGCCTCAGAACCTGATTTCAATACAAGCATCCGGAGTTAGAAAGCAACTTTTTAAAGATTGCAGAGCACAGTTCTCTATCTAGAGGTTTTTTTAAAAAAAAAAGAATAGTCAAAGACACCCGCAAGATAAGCTCAATTCCTAGGGATTACATCCATGTTTTTGGGCAGCAGTTTGCCATTGCCTTCTTTCAGGATGTGTTTTAGGCAACAGCACTGGAATTCCTAGGTGCCCCCCCCCCATCCAAGTATTAACCAAGGGTGATCCCTGCTTAGCCTTCAAGATCAGACAAGGTGCTGCCACCTGTTGAGGTTTCTAAACTCTATGCTGAACAAAAACAACCTCTCAGATTCTCCAAAATATTTGCACAGAGCAAAATTAGAAAGCAGCGAATTATTAGGGAGGACGACATTCTCTTTCAGGAGGGGTGAGCCACCACTGCAAGTGGCAGTGGTTTTCCTTTTTCCTTTTCCTTTTGTGGGCTTTTGTTATCAATGTTTTGCTATCATTGTAAACAACAACAACGACACTCCCACATTGACAGCCTGGCTATCAACCTGGGTCTGTGACAATGCCTCTGCATTTCCGTTCTACAGAACCAATGATCATGGGAGATGGAGGAGATGGCAGCTTCCAGCATTTCAAATTGGTGGAAAATATTCAGACAATGCACTTCCTCCACTTCTCTACTCTTTTTCAATAATAACAACAATGACAAGTCTGAAAAAAATTGGCTCAGGTTAAAAATCAGAAGAATCCACAAAAGCAGATAAAGAAAAATATGCCATCATACTGTATTTGTGTCAGCATTTCTCACGTTATACATTAATTGTGGCAAAAATAATATGCTTTTAGATATACTGGTAAGCTGATGATATTGACGTTGATAATTGCTTCCGCGGCTGCTAGTACCAACAGTAATATGTCAATAGGAAATTGTAAAATTATTGAAACAGATGGGATTCCAGCAAATTACAAAATTATTGAAACAGATGGGATTCCAGTGTAAACAGAAACTGTGAGAAATTATATGTATACTTTGAAAGCAAAAGATAAACTATTGGAGAGAAACCTTACCAACAATTGAACATTTTTAACCTAAAAACTTCTGAAAAACCTTGCCAAAAAAACTGCAGGGACTGCAAATCTGCTTCATATTCATACAGATATACATGCATTAATGGGTGGTATTATTTAATTCAGTTTCAGTGCTCCTCTAGATGAAGAATATTGCCCAATATTTTTTCTTACAATTTCTTTACCTTGTTTTCTGCAGATAAATAACAGCAATGGATAACTGTTACAATATTTTCCAGGCTGCACACAGAAGTCTCACTCTGTCTAAAGGTTCAGAAGAAGAAAAGAAAAAATAAAAGAAATTAATAGTAAAGCTAAGATTGATTAAAAGTTTCTATCTATACATGACTTTGTGTAGACTTCCCTCAAAGTCTTTCAATGACATCTAAAATTTGGACCACTGAGTTTGCTTATTAGGATAGTAACAATCATCATTTTATCCTTTATCACTGCCAGCTAATATGATTTTTTTTCCCCACAAAGTCTTATACAGATTAGGAGGAATGTTAGTTTGAAGTTTTTACCAGGTTGATTGCTTGATTTCCACCTTTGTCTTGAACGCGCCGTCTCTTGCAAAAGTACTGAGATAGTTATAGAGGAAATAGAGAGGGCATGCACGATCCGCACGCACCCTCAGATACACATGCATCCTTGGATTGGTTTGAAGCACCAACAAAATTCTGCTCACATAAGACTTTGTAGGACAACTACTTAGGCTGAGAAATCCATGCAATGTCAAAGCCCTGCTAGCAGAGAAACCATGTAAGATTTCCTTGCTTTGGTAGCACACCTAACTGACAGCTGAGTGGTGGGAGAATGTAGTGTGAACAGCTTCTCTATTAGTCCCATGATTCTGCAAATGACTTTTTTTAAAAAAAAAATAATATATTTGTCCTCCTTCCTCAGCTATATTCTTCTGAAAAATCTGTTTCCCAGACAAACTGCTATTATTGTGATCGTCACTGATTGCAAGATAATAATGCAACTCACTCTGAGGATAGCAACCCAATTGTTTTTAAAACCCCAAAGAGATTTTAAGGTTTCTAGCCTTGCTATTCAACATTCTCTTTGCAAATATTCACGTGGAAAAGCTTATAATCTACATTCAATAAAGAAATAGGTCTGTATGACTCTGGGTGAGTCAATCTTTTCCTTCTTTATAAATCAAAGAAATAAAAGCTTTGTATAGTCGAAGGCTTTCACGGCCGGAATCCGGTGATTGTTGTGGGTTTTCTGGGCTGTGTGGCCATGTTCTGGCAGATTTGGTTCCTAACGTTTCGCCAGTAGCTGTGGCTGGCCTCTGAAGATGCCAGGAGCACAGCTAGAAGATTCTCTCTGTGCCCAAATAAAAGCTCCTTTCCGTGATGAAGTTCTTCATGGTCCTGAATCTCATTCATTACTTAACAGTTTAACCAGCATTATGTGATACACACTTTTGGACTCATTCCTTTTACATATTGAAGTAAAGTTCTTTATTGAGCTTGTTCTTTCACACCAAGATGAACATAGCAAATATAATTTTTTAAACAAATGTTATGAAGGCTATAATGGGATGTAATGACCTAGGAGATTTACCTGTCTAAGAGGGTCCTTACTATAGTAATCAATAGAGTACGGCTATCTCCAGATGCTAGCAACCTTAGCAGAGGGAAAGGTGTGTGACTCAGTGGTTGAAAGACATCTATCAGAAATTCTGGAGCATCACCCCCTTCCTGGAAGACTCCTCTTCAGAGGAAGCACTGGAGCTCGGGGAGGCAGAAATGTTTCCAGATACTTCTGGAACTACTGAAGCAGATCAAGGGTCTCCTATTCCCTCAAGGGAGACCTTTTTGCATGCCTCCCTTCAGTATCAGAGAGCTCTTCTAGTGCGATTGAATCAACTGAGCCACCAACCAAATGAGAGATTATGGATGGCAGAGGGTTAAAAACCCAATAAATTGATATGTGAAAGAATGCCTACAGGTTCACTTCACTTTTGAGGCAGGGTGGTATTATTTCATAAAACAGCTTTGAATGAATACTTTCCATGAATCTTCAACAAGACAAAAACCCTTTCAAAGCATTACAAAGGTCTATTGGTCTGGTTACTAACTCACTTGAAAAATGCTACTTTGATAGTGCAGTAGGAAAACATGCCAAGAGGATGCATTGGGTTGGGAGGCAGTATAGGTCAATGTCTGTTCTTTCCCTCCAAAAATAGTTGCTGGCCTGTACTGGTGATGGGGACAGCTGGCAGCACAAATAAACCAGGAAGTTCTGCTGGCATTTTATTTTATTTTATTTATTTATTTGTCAAATTTTGCCACCGCCCATCTCCCTCCAGAGATGGCATTCAGGTGAAGATGAAAAAACGTCCTCTACCTCAGCCTGGCAAGGCTGGGAGAAGGGAGGGCTTGCTTGCATGACTTTTATTAAGTTTCCTGGTTCAGAATTCAGTCACTCTGAAAAGGCAAGTTTCCTTCCCAACAGTGTAAGCATAGTAATCTAAATGCAAAATCTTTTCCTTTGACACTAACCTTCATCAAGAATTGACTTTGAAATATATATTTCAAAATGTTTTTTTCCTTTATTGTTCCTTCTCTCAGCTTCCTTCAAATCCTTCATTCAAGTACACCAAGTATTTTCTTTTACAATGCATAATGACATTGTTTGCATCTAGTAAATTTTTAAATAGCAACTACTCGCCTGCTGCTAATGATGACAATTGTCTATGATATTTCTACAGTGACAAATCCCTTTTGTTGGGCAAATCTTGATTGTTCTATATTGCTGGAGTTAGGTGTTTTTATAATGTGTGGTTCAGCCTTGAAAAAAATGTTGTAAAGAAGATTGTGTAGTTGGTATGAAAAGTGTTTGGCTATCAAATTAATAACCACAATATAAATTTAGATATAGCTCAGGATTTTCCATTCCCTGTGTTGTAAATCTATGAACAGAATTGGTTCTTTCCATTGATGTCACAACATTACTAGATGGCCTTCTCTGGCCCTCCAGAAGATCGAGTTGTGACCCCTTCTCCTTAGCCTAACAAATGCTACTCTAGAAATAGCTACCTCATGCTTCAAAGGATGGTTTGTGCTCTCACTGAAGGGAGTTCTTGCCTTGCCACACCTTCCTTGCTTTGCCCCAGCTTCTGGTCCTATTACACAGCAGCAGTTGCAGCGAGGTTCAGAAGTTTGCTGTTGGAGGCTGTAATGTACGAGAACTTTTCCCTTTCATTCCTCACCATCACCAGTTCATCTAATGTAGTAACATGCTGAAATGGTCTTGAATGTAGAATATCTGGCATACTAGCATTACATGTTAAGAGGGTTTGGAATGCAGCAGAGATTTGCTATCATGATGAGAAAGACACTTTTCAGTGTTTATAAAGGTAAAGGTAAAGGTTCCCCTGCACAGTCGTGTCTGACTCTAGGGGGCGGTGCTCATCTCCGTTTGTTAGCCAAAGAGCCAGCGTTGTCCGAAGATGCTTCCGCAGCCATGTGGCAGGCATGATGTGCGCAGAACGCTGTTACCTTCCCACTGAAGTGGTACCTATTTATCTACTTGCATTTGCATGCTTTCAAATTGCTAGGTTGGCAAGAGTTGCGGGAGCTCACTCCGTCATGCGGGGCTAGGGTCTTGAACCTCCGAACATGCGACCTTCCGATCGACAAGCCTGGCATCTTAACCACTGAGCCATCGCACCCCCTTCAGTGTTTATAGTATGTGTATATTTATGTACAGAATCATCCTTTCCCGTGCCCAGTTCTGTTCAGAACGATGGGCAAATATACATAAATGCGTGTGCAAAAATAAACTGGATATACTGTATGAGGATGTTTACTTAGTACAGTGGAGTCTGTGGAGATAGGCTAAGTCTCAGTTATTAGTTAGCTTGAAAAATGAGAAAAGGATATTAATTGACTGATGGTTCTCTGTATTAAGTTATTGGCCAGTGTAATAGAGAAAAGAACAAGGAATTAAAGAGCCAGTTTGGTCTAGTGGTTAAGGTGCTGGGCTAGAAACCAGGAGTCTGTGAGTTCTAGTCATGTCTGAGAGTTCTTAGGCATGAAAGCCGGCTGGGTGACCTTGGGCCAGTCCCTCTCTCTCAGCCCAACTCACCTCACAGGGTTGCTGTTGTGGGGAAAAGAGGAGGAGGAGGAAGTATTAGGTATGTTCGCCACCTTGAGTTGTTTATAAAAATAATAAAGGAGGGATAAAAATTAAATAAATAATAAATAAATAAATAATTTGCTGATAGTCCTTTATGAGCTACAAACTTGTAAACATCTGGACATGACCATTTTTCACAGCATATTTATGTCTGGATAAAACTTCAAATAGTCAAAACAGTTTTAGTTTGTTTGTTTTTTAACCTGGATTGTGAAGAATTGAGAGAGAAAGACTGTAATCATCTGAAAGATTTCAAGGACTGAGCATAATCTTCCATGGTGTAGCATCCTATCACCAAAGTTCATTTGTAGCTACATGACCCAAACTGGGGACACTTCTGCATTACACAATTTCAATCCTCCAAAGTATTTTGCAGGTGGTTGTGTGGCTGTCTTCACTTCTGTTGACCTCAAATGCTGAGAACAGGCAGGAAACACCATGGGCCAATGTGCTCTCTCCAGCTGACTAAGAGGAGGATAAAATTGTCAGTACCTTCCTCTTTTTTTCCAAGGCAACAAGGATAAGTGTTCTTTCAGAATTACATGCTTTGTGCAAATATGCTGTACATACTGTAAATTCAGGGGTGAGTCCATTAAAATAACCCCCTCCCTGAACTTGTACCATACCTGTTTGTCCATGATCAGGGTCACGCAAGATCACACAAGATCTTAATACTTTAAGAAGTATTATTTTCTGGGTAGGAGAAACTGGATTTGCATGCAGCCTGAAGTATCAATTTTTATTTCAAAGCCAGGAACATGAATCAGAGTAGAAGCAAAGCTGCAAGACTATAGAGTCTGCTTGCAACTGAGAATTCATATTCAGTCCCGATTCTTTATATGTCTGTGTACATTTAAGCTAAAAAGAAAAAAAACTTTATTAAGGAAGCTTCTGCAGTTGTATGACTCTAGTGGCTTTTCTCCAATATATCTTGAAATTGTTAGTTTCTCCATATATTAGTCAGTGAGCAAACACTAACCCTAATCTTAATTGTTCCTAATTACTATTTGTCCCTGAAAACGTTAACGTATTATAGAGTTTTAGTTCACAGTCATCTTGTAATGTTTTTCAATGAGAATAAAAATCTGATATGAAAAAGTAACACAACTCAGTTTTTCGTAACTATATCCACTAATCTTTTCTGTGGAATGATCCTTTGTTCCCTCACTGTGTATTTTTATTATCACTTTCCCCCTATGTTGCCAAATTATGTATATACCTTTATGATACTTACTTATTTATTTGTTTGTTTGTTTTCTATCCCGCCTTTATTATTTTTATAAATAACTCAAGGCGGCGAACATACCTAATACTTCCTCCTCCTCCTCTTTTCCCCACAACAGCAACCCTGTGAGGTGAGTTGGGCTGAGAGAGAGGGACTGGCCCAAGGTCACCCAGCCGGCTTTCATGCCTAAGGCGGGACTAGAACTCTCAGTCTCCTGGTTTGCTATTGGCTCCTTCCTAGGGCTGAGAGACAGGGACAGGCCCAAGGTCACCCAGCCGGCTTTCACACCTAAGGCGGGACTAGAACTCTCAGTCTCCAGGGCTCTTCATATGCTCTCCACGTTTGTCTTCTGGTTTCTGTAAAATATGAACCAGGCCTACCAGATTTGCACTGCAGAAATCCAGATAGACACCAGATGGCAGCAAAAAGATACAGATTGGGCTGGGTTTGCAACCCAGGTCTGGTACCCCTACTTGAAAAGAGTAGTGAATATATTTATTATCTCAAAAGTTAACCTCATTTTAAACAGATAAAAAGTTAAAGAATTCATGAGAAAATCACTTCAAGAAAATGGTTATATAACTTCTGACTAATTCCCATCTGATGTTTTGGGTAAGCCAAAGCAGTACTTTCTTAGGTAACCTTGAAAGATACAATTTAGAACCAGGTGTCTAGAGCTCTTATCTAACAATTTGTTGGAGGATTTTTTAAAAAATACTTATCAACCATAATACAATTGAATGATGTCTCATAACTTAACCAGACAGTCCACGGTACTTCAGACAGCAAAGGAATAGCAGCACAATATCATTTTTAATGCAGTCAGTTTATAACTTTAGAAAAATTATACTGTGCTATTTATGCTTTTTTTCTTTGAACCCTTTTACTTTGCCTGAAAAGAAGTGAGGTCTTAGAATGACTAAGGACTCTTAGCTTCAACTGCATTATAAAATCAGGCCACAGCTTAGTTTTCTGATATGGATTACTTGAAAAATAATTGCTTTTACCAAGGATTCCAGATTTAAAAGTAAGTGAAATCTATAGAACTAGTGTGTGTTTTATTCAATTTGATTTGATTTAACTTTATACAGGAATCAAGGTAAACATGTGACTTGTGAACAAATGCAACCTGGGAATTATTTAGCATTTTTGAGTATTCAGAATGTTTCATATGTATTAATCTCAGTCCTTAAAACCACAGAAATATTATTTCCCCATTATTACCTTAGATCAGTGTTTCTCAACCAGGGTTCCATGGAACCCTAGGATTCCATGAGAGGTCACTAGGGGTTCCCTGGGAAATTACAATTTATTTAAAAAATTATTTCGAATTTGGGCAATTTCACATTAAAGAGGTAAGTTTCATTCTTTATTTTTAGTTTAAGAACACTGTTAGTGCCTACACATGAAACAAATATAATAATTTTGTAATTTGTGGCCCATATTGAGCCTGAATGTGCAGGAGTTCCCCGAGACCTGACAAATATTTCAAGGGTTCCTCCAGGGTCAACAGGTTGAGAAAGGCTGCCTTAGACGATAGGCTGAGCAACAATGTCTTGTTTAAAGCTGCCAGTTAATGAGGTTTAAACTAAGAGTAATACACATGACTTTAATTTCTCTTAACTTTGTTATTTCTCAACAGTCTGGCTGGCAGTTCTGTCTCATGGTTGAACTGGTATAAAGAGTCAACCAGAGTACTGGATGAGACTTCTCTTGGTAGACCTCTCTACAGTCACCAATCCTGTGGGGGCTCTTTCATTTAACAAAGGACTTTTGTAAAGAGACAATTGGAGTCACTAAAAGAGTCACAAACGACTGAGTGATTATGACCAAGCATTGATACGAGCCCATGTTTGGACAGTAAGAATGGCAGGGCATGTATACTTCTCTGCACTTATTGCATCCATGGATTTTTACTCAAGTGATCTTTTCAAGGTGAACAGGATCCTCTTAGGAAAAGAGAGGCTGGACAATATGCCTTCCGGCTGCTGTAATGCTTCTGCAATTTTTTCATAGATCAAGTCACTCATATTTATTCAAATTGGGATATTAATTGCACAAAGTTTTGTGCAGTGACTAGAACCGCATCTTGCAATGCAATCTGAGATTTTGAAGTTATGGACCTTAAGGAAATTGACAGAGTCCTCTCTAGTATGAACACTACCACCTGTGGATTGGACCCGGTGTCTCTTTGTCCTGTTCTGACTAAGACCCAATGCAGTAGTGGGTGATATAATAGTCTTTATTTACAATGGAATGCACACACACAAGGAGTACTATAAACGGATTATGCTACACACAATTGTACTAGTCTGACTACCAGCACAAGCGTGGGAAGCCACCATGTGGTGACAGCTCAAGTTCTGGCGGTGCAGTCCAACGTGGTAGCAGTAGCAGAGCAGGGCAAAAATCTAAGCTCCGATGCAACGACAAGGCAAGGCTGGAGTTCAGGGTCCAACACAGTGACAAGGCAACGCAGCAACTCCCAGACCGGCAAGGCGGCAAGGCAAGGCGAGGACTCTCGATCTGGTGCAGCGACAAGACAAGGCTGGAGCTTGAGGACTGGCAACGTAGCAGGACAGGGCTGGAATTCTCAGACCGGCATGGCAGCAAGGCTAGGCGGGAACCCTCGAACTTGTGCGGTGGCGAAGCAAGGCGAGGAGTCTGTTTCTGGTGTGGCGGAAAGGCAGGGCTTGATCTCGGAGACTGGAGCAGTGGCAAGGCAAGGCTCGAGGGTGAGGTCTGGCGTGACGGCAAGGCAAGGCTCGAGGTCGCGGTCAGGAGCGGCGGCAAGGCAAGGCTTGAGGTTGAGGTCTGAAGCGGTGACAAGGCAAGGCTCAGGGTTCGGTTCCGGCACAGAGTCTCAGGGTGTTGGCATGCTGAGTTTAGAACGGTTGTCTCCAGCAACCTGTGCAGGCTTCATTGCCTTTTTATTCTTGCGATTTTCGCTCCAATTGCGGGTGGGAGCCAATCGTGCCTCGTGCTGCTTGGCCCGCCTTTCCCACCTCCTTTCTCACGCGCTGATAGGCAGAGGTAGTTCTTCCTCCTGGCTTTCCCCAATCAGTGGCTCTGAATCCGACCCACCACCTGATTTGAATTTTGCGCCTTCCCTGCTCTTTCCCTTACTGGCCCTTCCTCCTCTGACTCGGACTCAGCCTCCATCCTGACACTCTTTGAGGGAGGATGAGATATTACCAGCCTTGACAGAAGCTATCTCTCAATCCAGCCATATTAAACAGTTTTTGCCCAGCTACTCTTTGAGGGGAAGATTCTGGAGAAGGTCAATGATGCAGATTATAGTATATGGCTCCCTTTCAGTCAGTTGTTTCAGTGTGGACTGCATAGGGCTCAACTTTCTCTTTCAAGCTATTCAACACTTATATGAAACTACTGGTAGAGATCATCTATCAGTTTGGATTGAATTATTTTTTTAATTAATTAATTAGATTTGACACCGCCCATCTCCTCCCACCAGAGGGACTCTGGGCGGTACCATCAAAACTCAATTTGGGCTAAGGTACGATGATTCTCAGTTGTACATCACCATCCCAGGCTGGCCTGAGATATTGTGGAGGTTCTGATAAGGGACACTGTATGGAATTGGATAGTAAGTAGCTCAGATTAAATCCTAACAAGACAGAAGTATTGCTTGTCAGTAAACATCTGGGACATCCAGAAAAATCAGTTTCAGTTATAACCTCTAGAAGGGGTTATCTTACTTATGAAAGGCCAAGGTCCATATCATGGGGATTCTCCTGGGCTCTAGTCACTGCACAAAGTTTGGAACATCCATTTGATGTTCCAAAGCTGGAACATCAGGTGAAAGGGGGACCCTTTGCACAACTTAGGCTGCTTTGCCAGTTATGGCTGTTCCTAGAACAGGAAGCCCTAGCAGCTGTGACCCATGCCCTCATCACCATTAAGCACAACTACTGCAACATAGGCTATTTGGGTCTGTCTTTGAAGACAACTCAGAAGCTGCAACTGCTACAGGATGCAATGGCCAGGCTGCTAATACATCAGATTCACTCCTCTATGGTAATACTTATTCTTCATTTACAACACTGGTTCCTGATGGGGTTCTGGGCCCAAATCAAAGTGCTACTTTTAAAGCCCTTTAGAGTCAGGGACCATCTTCTCCAAAATGATTTTGGCCAACTGTCTGGTCTTCTAGAGAGGGCCTGTTCAAGGTCCTGCCCTCTTAGGAGGTGCAAGGGTCATGGACTAGAAGGCAGGTCTTTGTGATAGCTCTAACAATTTGGAATACCACCACCACCACCCATCAGAAGGGTACCTGCCCCAGATTTCCAGTGGGAAATGGCGGACTGACCAGCTGTGCCCGCGAGCTCTGCAAGCAGAACTGGCATCGTGGCAGTTTTTTCGGGCTCAGGCTGGTTTCTCCTGAAGCCCAGGATCGCTTTTCCGAGTAAGGAAAATGATCGGAATCATCCCATCTGTCCTCCAGATGGTAAAGTGTAGCCAGGAGATCGTAAACAGCGTCTGCGATCGACCAGTAAGAGTTCGCCGGGAGGCTGGGACGTCATCATTTCCTAGCCGCGCTGCGGCCTTAAAGGGACATTAAATCCAGCCATCCCATTTCTAAAGCACCCAATTTGTATTTCTTTAAAAGTATTTCTACCCTAAGAGAGGCTTTCTACATTAAGGAGAAAAGATCTCTCTTGGTGCTCATTGTTATTTTTGTGATAAATTATTTTAAAATTATTTTTAAGCTTTGAATTTTGCTTCACATCCAATTCTGAGGAGGATTGAGAGTATATTATCATCTCCCTGTTATTATTTTTTTCCTAATTTTGAAGATTTTAGTATTTTTCCTACACGTTGAATCTGCCGTTCTGAAACTTTCACTTTCCTGCCGCTACTTTCTCTGGGAACTGTTTGTGATCTTATCTTAACTCAGTTCGGAAATTTTTCATTACCTTTTACTTCTGCCAGTTAAGTATCTAGGGGGTGCCATAGCGTACTGCTTCAAAAATGGAGGATCTTAAACAGACTTTTTCTGAATTTCATCGAGACATGAAAGCAGATATCAAGCAGATTCTTTCTGATACCTGCCAAGTTATTGTGCGGGACATTCAGAACATTGTGGAAAATATGTGGTTTGAAATGTACCATCTGGTTGAGGATACTGTGGATAAACCTGAAGAATTTAACAGCAATGGAAATGTCACTCCCAAGAGTGAGATGGGGCTTCTGTTGAAATCCTGGATGAAATTGGCAATGAAATTGGCAGTGCTGAATGGAAGAATTTAAATGGAGAAATTGAGCTGCAAGACATGAGTGAATTTGACTTTCTGATGGAATGTTATGGAAAAGAAGGGGTTATTATATTATGGTATGGTATGGTATGGTATGGTATGGTATGGTATGGTATGGTATGGTATGGTATAGGGAATGTTATGTTATATGTTATGGAAAAGAAGGGGTTAAGGAGGTTTTCTGAAGAGAAGTCTGTGTGTGTAAGTTGGGCTGTCTGATTTCTTTAAGAAAATAGCTCTGTGCCTATTATGGGGACTTGTAAATGTTCTGGTCTATTTCGAAGTGGGTTAAGGCACTAAAATATTTATCTGGATGGTCTTTTGGCTTTGGATGACTTGACTTATCGTTAATGATTGGGATTTTGATTATTAAGGTTTTTCTTACTCATATTTTTATATTCATGTTTTTTGTATTATTAATTATAATGGTAGACAATTTACATGCTTTTTTATTCTTTAATTTTATTATAGTGGACAGGAATGTATAGAATAGTAATAGGAAGGGAATAATTTAGTAATTGTTATTTTGGGGGGGATGTTGATTAGGTGATTTATATATACTATATATTTTTTTCTTTTAATATAAGGGAGGAAGCAATGTATTTAGTGAGTTTTATAATCTGTTAAGGGGTGGATTTGTAGAAATAATGTGACTTTGGTTTAATATAGAGTAAGGGATTGATTATGGGAAATTGCTGTATATCCTTGATGTTTAAAGTTGGAAGTCACTTCTTTTTGTAATATATCTAAAAAAAATTCTCTTGTGTTTTCACACTTTTTAGTTTTATTTTCCTTTTTTGTAGTTTTTTTGTTTTTCTGTATCTTTTATCTTTTTCTGAAATTTAATAAAATTCTTTTTTTAAAAAAATAAAAAAATAAAGAAGGGTACCTTCCCTTTTCTTGCTTAGTGATGATTGTGCTATTACAGTTTCTTCTTTTATACTGTAGGTTTTTATGCTCTGCAGGATTTATTTTATTCTGTGTTGGGGGTTATGATGTTTTATTGGATGCATTGTTTTTATGTTTTTGCACCGTTTCTGGAATCTGGTGTTAAGAGTCATATACTCTTAAGAAATAAATAAGTAGGTAAAATATTGTTGCCAAGAAAATATGTATATGTCCTTGTGGTCATCAGGACAAAGGAAGGATTTTATCTTTGCATTATGTAAGGTTAAAAGTTTTTATCACATCATTTTATTATGTGTGAATTGGTCTTTTCCCAGTGAGAGACATCACTCAAGGTACTGCCAATAATGTGATCTTGATGATCTGTAGCATTAAGTACGTTCATAGGCAGGATGTTCAACCCTAAAATAAGCAAAGGCCATGAGAAATACTGAGCTTTTTCCTTGTCTACATTAGACATTCTGAAGCAGAACAGAAAAGTGGTTAAGAAGGAGCTATAACAAAGTGTTGCAGCATGAAGGCTGTTTTTCCTATCTGAGTGGAATGTTGCCCTCTTCTTGAATGCTGCATTTCATTCCTACTCCATTTTATATATTTTTCTCCTAATTATTACTATCCATGCCATTAGGTATACTCAGTCTGTTTTGGTTATTTAAAAAAAAGATTTTTGGAGAAATGAGATTGTAGTTAGTGTATGGCTAGTTCATCACTGTATTAAACCATTTATTTTACTTGGTATATTTTATTTAATTTTTAGCCCACCTTTATTATTTTTATAAATAACTCAAGGCGGCGAACATACCTAATACTCCCTCCTCCTATTTTCCCCACAACAGCAACCCTGTGAGGTGAGTTGGGCTGAGAGAGAGTGACTGGCCCAAGGTCACCCAGCCGGCTTTCATGCCCAAGGCGGGACTAGAACTCACAGACTCCTGGTTTCTAGCCCAGCACCTTAACCACTAGACCAAACTGGCTCTCAAACTGGTTCATATGCTTTATGAACTATAGTCTATGGCTTGGTGTTTGCATGAATGGAGCCAGTTGTGGTTTGTTCCACAAACTTTGGCATAGTACAATGTGTGATATCAGTCTCTGTAAGAACAATGAAATGATGTTATGAAAGCTTGCCAAAATATGTACCCTGAAGCCTTTCTTTAAACAATATAGACTTGTCATAATAAGACTTTGTGTGATCTGCGTCTACATGTAAACCTTTCCCATCTACTCGAACTTCCAAACAAGAGGCCCAAAGTGATGCAAAGTGAAGAAACCCACCTGCTTAGAAGTAGGGGAGGCTGGAGAGCTGCATTGCTTCCCAGAAGACTTTCAGAGCTCCTTTGAAGCTTTACAGAGCCTCTTGATTGTAATTCTAATGGTGCAGTTCCCAGATCACAGTTTGTAGATCATGTTCAATCAATTAATTAATTAATTAATTAAACCAACAAATACAATAGGCAAGCAGCTGGCTAATTGTGGATTGCTGATGACCATCCTTGGAATATCAACCATAAAGGGCCCATGTCTGGTTGACTTCTCCTAACTCCAAACAGTAGTACCCTGAAGAATTTTTAGGATTCTGGGCAAGAGTATAGTTGGGGCCTTGATTGATTTTAAGAACCTATCAGAGTAATATAGCTGATTTTGTTGTTAGATATTTTTTAAGCTTTGATGAGTCATGAATGTACAGTTACAGTATAATTCATAAGTTAAAGGAAACAACAAAGAGTTAAATGCTGCTCTTCACTGCATAACTTCATCATGAAGACATGAGAGATTGTGGGGAGGTCAGGAAAGGAATGGAAGGAAGAGTAGATAAGAACAATCAAAGATAGAAGACTAGTCCATTGTCAACTTACTTTCAAAAAGGCAATTCAGCCCAGGTGGCAAGAAACCTGGGAAGACACCTTTCAAATCATTCAAAGACATTCTGCCTAATGAAATTGTAAATGAAAGTTGGAAACTCCTCTTATAATGTTCAATATTCTGTATTTACCCCAAGATTAGCATTAAAGATACCTTACTGAAGTCTATAATTCTTGCTTTGTTGGTCTTGCCCAGTCATGTGGGTCTTGAGGGAAGCCTTCATTCTGTCTTCATCTAGGTTTTTGTTTGTTTATTTATTTACTTACTTACTTATTGAAATTATGACACAATGTCCCCTTTTCAAGTGCAGGACGATGGACAACTGTCCAACTCACTCCTAAAGCCCTCTCTGACTCCAGAAGATGGGCCTTGAGGTTCTGAGAAAGACTTGCAAAATATAGAGTCAGGCTTATGTGGGAGAAAGCAGTAGAACTGTAATTTGGACCTCAGGTGAGTGAGAGTATGGAGCCTCCCTGCTATTTACTGAAGCAGCTGTCTTTTTTCGGTCTTCTACATGGCCCGGGAAAAAAACCATGTGGTTTCTTTAAGAGGTCAACTCATTAAAGTTCATGCAACCTTTAAAGCAGATGCAACTTTTTCCAGCCTGAAAATGAATAGCAGAGAGGTGCTGTTTGTTGGGGGGGTGGGGGGTGGAATATTTTCCATTCAGTCAGTTCCACTTAGTAGTGCCAATGTTTTAGTTGCATTTTCAGGAAATGAAAGCAGGCATGTATCTAATATATTTCAGCAGTTTATTCTAGATTATACCTGTAGATGCTTGCAATTCATTTCTTTGACCAGCTGAGCCTCTAATGAGAATTTTGTAAAACTATAATTAAGGATATTGAACATAAAGATGTTTTTTTTTCAATTTCTTTGTCCAAAGCACAAAAAATCAAGTCCCTTCTGTAAATATAACATGATACATTGAAACAATACTTTTAATGCCCCGGACAACTTCTCTAATTATTTAAGATGATGGACAATGCCAAAAAGAGACATTTAAAATGAATACTAGCAGTAATCCAGGGCCCTTCTCATAAAATATAGATTGTAGAAGAGATTTTATCTCCTATTGGATGAAACTATAGTAATGTGCAGATTATACTACAGTCCAATGCAGTCCCATTCATTGAGCAAGTGCATATTGAGCAGTGCATATTCATGCTACATTATAGACTAGGTTCTATTTATTTTTATTTATTTATTTATTTATTCATTCATTCAATTTCTATAGCCACCCATCTCAGACAAGTGACTCTGGGCAGTGAACAATCATAAAATCAGTTAAAACCAAATACAAGCATAATACATACATACATACATACATACATACATACATACATAAACAAACAAAGCAGCCAGGAAAAATTATAACCATAAATATCATAAATATCAATATAACCAGGAAACGGGCCCCTTAACACACTTGGGGCCCCAGGGCTGGGCTCATAACCAGGCATTGTACATTAACTTTTAATATGAATATTCTATATAGAGGAGATATCTTTTTCATACTTGAAGTGGCTACTGTTTGTTACATTAAAAAAAAATAGAAGTAGCTTCATGAAGCCTCTGGCATGACAATGAAACACTCAAAATATAAATATAAAAGAAGAATAAGTGCGGGTTTATCACATCTTGCTTTAATATTAAATATTTATTTTCACGAAGGCAAGCATGTTAAAAAAATTGATAGCTGAAGAGATAATAACTCATGCAGTTAACCTTTAATAAGGTTTAGTAAAATAAAGATGAAATCTTTTGAGTCTCTCCTTGGTATGATCAAAAATGCCTCACTCATCTCAATATCTTCAACTAGTTCAAAAAGAGTTACAAAAATAATGTGGCATACAAGGATTTGATCAGATCGGAAATACTTATACTGTAGCACAAAACTCACAGCTTCTGTTAGGGAGCTCTGTATTTAAATTGCTATTGAAATATTCAGAAATTGCATAAGTCAAAGAATGCACAAGTCAAAGAATGCATCATTAAATTGATGCAGAATTTAAGCATGACAACTGATATACAACAATGGGAATATCAATGGAAGAAAATATCAAATTCACTATGAATATTATACTCGGACAAAACAGGTGTAAGATGCTTTCTAACTGGTATATTACTCCAGTGTTGATTGCCAAAATGGAGAATACATATTCAGAAAATAGCTGGAAATGTAAAAATCAGATTATCATATCTGGTGGCAATGTCACAAAAGCGGAGCAGTTCTGGAAGGTGATTCATCATTGGATGAAACAAAATTAATTACTGATTTTCAATTCTTGCCAGCTGTTATGTATAATTAAGCTTTATATTCCTACTAAGTATACTGAGTTGACTTTCTTAGTATTCCTACTAAGTTGACTGCTGCTAATATATTCTATGCTTCCTACTGGAAATTACACTCTATCCTTCCATTAGAGGACTAGAAGATTGTGCAAGTACTGTATGTATTAATGTCAAAAATAACTTCAAAGTCTGATATTAATTTGGAAACCATTTATAAGCTATAATTCTGCATGTAGACTTCTGCTACATCTGGAGTTCAGATTTCTTTTAACTTGCTGTTTTAAAACACTAGATTCTGTTTGACCATAAAGATACCATTTTAGAGTAGTTAGAAATTTATTTATATATTTTATTTATTTATCAAATTTCGCCACCGCCCATCTGCCCCAAAGGAGGGACTCTGGGCAGTTTACAATAAAGCTAAAAGATTAAAATACAATAGAAACAAAATATGGTACATAAAATATAAATATAAAATGGGATCAAGATGGCAGATAAAAATTCTAATTCAATTCATACATATATGAGGACCACTTTAAGGTGCTAGCCACCCCCAAGATTGACTACCCCCCCTTCCCGCCCCAAGCGAGATGACAGAGCCAGGTCTTTCACTTTTTCCGGAAGGTCAGGAGAGTGGGGGCTTGCCTCATCTCTGGGGGAAGAGTGTTCCAAAGGGCGGGGGCCACAGCAGAGAAGGCCTGCTTCCTGGACCCTGCCAATCGACATTCTCTCATGGACGGGGTCCGTAACATGCCCTCTCTGCATGACCAGGTGGGACGGGTCGATGTAATGGGGATGGGACGGTCCCTCAGGTAACCTGGACCCATGCCATGTAGGGCTTCAAAGGTAATAACCAACACCTTGAATTGGACCCAGAAGCAAACTGGCACCCAATGCAGCTCTCGCAGCAGAGGTGTTACATGTGCCGACCTTGGGGCACCTAAAATTGCCCGTATGGCCACATTTTGGACCAGCTGTAGCTTCCGGATGCTCTTCAGGGGTAGCCCCATGTAGAGCACATTGCAGTAGTCTATATGGGAGATTGCTAATTCTTATTTATTTATTTATTTATTTTCTATCCCACCTTTATTATTTTTATAAACAACTCAAGGTGGTGAACATACCTAATACTCCTTCCTCCTCCTATTTACCCCACAGCAACAACCCTGTGAGGTGAGTTGGGCTGAGAGAGAGTGCTCTTATATGTCTTATGCATGATGAATATGCTAGATCATAACTTCCTGAATGAGGTATTAGAGTCTGTAAATTAGGATTTAAAATGTATAGCATCTACCCAGAGGTTCCCATTCAGCTGAGTGGGGAAAAAAGACATCATACTTAGCAGAATTCATGATTATAGAAATATTTATAACATTTTTACAGGGATGGACAGAAATGCAGTTACTGTCATCAGTTATTATTGCCAAAACTAGTTACATCACAGTAAATTAATCTAGACCATATTTACATTAAATCAGGAAAAAGGAGTTCAGCATTTATCAAAATCAGTCCAAATAGGAAAAATCAAAAGTTACCAACAATACAAGAATGGATGTTAAAATTAATGGATATGGCAGAAAATGACAAATTGACATGTTTACTAAAAGAAAATTCAAATCGTTACTATCTTAAAGAGTGGAAACCGTTGATGGACTATTTGCAAAATGCAGGCGGAGCAAAGCTTGCATGGGGTTTTGATGATTAGATTATATTATATAATAAAATATATTAGACAAGAAATGTATATGTAAATTATATCAAATGCTAGCATGTAAGAAAAATCTTTTTTATGTATTCTTATGACCATAGATAGATCGGAAGTCGACTAATTTCTATACCTTTTTCTACTTTTCTATTTCTTTTCTTTGCTTTCCTACACTTTTTTCTTTCTCTCTTTGATTTGTATTTCGTTTCTAACTTTTAACTATGTATATTGTAAAATCTTAATAAAAAGTATATATATATAAAAAATCAGCCCAAATAAACATGATTTCTCTACTTGGAAACGTGCTTAACAATAGCATCTCTTTTAAAGATCTCCCAAGTATTTACTGCATGCATCTAAAGGCCAGCACTGTTCTCTAATTGAAATGCTGGCAAATGCATATCATGTTGAAATAGACTGCAACTGTGGTGCAGAAAAAGGTCACTACATTCAATGACAAATCTCTTTCTTGATGTAAGTAAGCCTGTCACTCTGATTCAACTTGAACTGGAGATTCAAGATTTGAAGAAAGCTGCAAAAAGTGAGGATGAGAGGAAATATTTCATAATACGTATACTTTATGCAATATACCTTTGTACATGTTAAAATATGGGTGCAATTTGCTCATGGAGGGTTCTGTAAGTTTATTTATTTGTTTATTTGTTTATTTGTTTATTTGTTTATTTATTTATTTATTTATTTATTTTTCAATTTCTATTACCACTCCATCTCCCCCCGAAGGGGACTCTGGGCAGTTTACAAAATATAACAGTTAAAATAAATATAATTTATAAATATAAATAAATATAAAACCATACAAATCTACAATCATCAAAATTACTAATAAATTAATAAGTTGCTTAACATGAGCATGAAGACTGAATTTTTTCTGTGCCTGATGACTGAAAGAATGTTGTCTTATTCCCTGATAAAAAGGGAAGGGTATCAAGAGTGAATGCAAAAGCTACAAGGGTATGATTTGTTTAAGATGCCCTGGAAGGTAATTGGCAGAATTCAGATCAAAGGATATAGATGTCAATGAACAAAAAGAATGGTCATTGAGATAGGTATGAATCTGAGAAAGAGAGCTTATTGTCCATTTGATGATTTAGAGAAAGTCTATGATAAAGTGAGTAAGTTTGAGTTATGGAATGTTTTGTGTGAATATGGAACTGCTAAATATTATAAAGGTATATGATGGAAATAAAGCATGCAGAAGATTAAATGAAATGCTTAATTAATGATTCAACAAAGCAGGGAGTAAAAAGAGGATATATGATGTGCCCTAAGCTGCTTAATGTGATTATGCATGTACTTTTCTCTGCCCAAGATGCCATGTGGTCAGCTGAAAAACTCAACAATTTGTAGCAAATGTTAGATGGGTTATATGATGCAACAAGGAGTGCAGATCTGAAAATTAAAGTATTTAAGTATAAACCAAAGTAGTTGTGTATAATGGGGAAAATGGAGTGAATGATTGCCATTATAGACAAATGGCAAAAACCTAAACCAACTTGATAGAATGTTTAAGAATGTATCTTAATAGAATGTTAGTAAAGATGAGCAAATGGCTGGATAAACTTCAACGTGAGCAGATGCTAGTAAGGAGGTCATCGGAATATACAATATGTAATAAAATAACAAAGCAACTGAGCAAAAGCAACAAAATAAATATCAGAACAGCATTATTATTAAACAAATCTGGGAGGATAAAGATGTTTTTGCCTGGTGTTGAAAATGTAGTAAACCAGGCATACTTCACTGGGGATGGCATTCTAAAATCAGGGGTTACTACTGCATTATGGCCTCCAATCTGTCCAGCAAGGAGCTAAATTATGCTGATTGAACCAATGTGCAAAGTGCCTTACTCCAACTTAAAAGTAAAACTGTCAAAGACTATAAAAATAACTTTTTACTTTCCTACTTGTGTTTTTGGGGTTCCAGGGATGATGTGACACTGAAGTATAAATTTGCTGCTTTTGATAACAGGGTGTTAGAAGGCATATCTGGCTGTCGAGCCTGGAGCCTCCTGGGAAGGATTGTCTCATCACTACTTTCAGCGGACTGCCAAGTTCGGCAGGGCGACTTAGAAGCAGACCAGTATAGTGAGGTCAGGTGTAACAGAAATAGGCAGGCCATGGAGAAAGAAACTGACCCAAATAAATCCGCTTTCCTAGCCTTGTCATTATCACCCATAATCTTAAAAGCACCAAATTTTGGGCTAGGGCCTCTGTTAGTCAAGCATCTAATCATTCAGTGTTGAGATACTTCAATCTGCCACAACCATGCAGAATTTAACACTAATGTTCAATTAAGATTGTGTATCAGACCAGTCATTTTTGAGCCATATTCAAAGTGCTAAGAGTTTTGCTAAGTCCCAGTTTTATTGTCAGAACTGCCAATACATTAGGACTCCTAATTTTTTTAAATTTTCTAGGATATTAGCTTGGCACTTGGTCATGTCAAGTTACCTCTTTCTCAAAATAGACTACAAATTGGGTTTATGGGCAACTAAGAAGTAAATGGAAAACAGAAAAGAAAAATGAAAATGAACAAAAAATAAAACTTTCTGAAGAGTTAGCTTATTCCACGTGAAATCTAATTAGATATTAAATCCATGGTGAAAGCCATTCCACTGCTAAACCCCAATAAGAGTTCATAATGAACACTGAGCTGCTATCTGCTTGGTAGAGATGTTTGTAGTGAAAGTATTAAAAGAATTGATAGTACCGTGATATTCATTTTTAAAACAATCTCTCCAAATTTAATGAAGCAAGAGTATTTCTTTCAGCTGCCATCTTAATTCGTGTGTGTGTGTACACATACATGTGAATGTATGGATAATTAGAATTATTTGAGACGTTAGTCAAAGATGGCAAGTGCAATGAAGCAAGAGGTCTCATTTTCCCTCACCAAAGACCTGGTCTTTGATCCAGGTCTTCACGGCTCTTCTAAACAACAGAAGAGCCAGTTTGGTCTAGTAGTTAAGGCTCCAGGCTAGAAACCAGGAGACTGTGAGTTCTAGTCCCGCATTAGGCATGAATGCTGGCTGGGTGACATTGGGCCAGGCACTCTCTCTCAGCCCAACTTACCTCACAGGGTTGTTGTTTTGGGGAAATTAGGAGGAGGAAGGAGTGTTAGATATGTTCCGTGCCTTGAGTTATTTATAAAAATAATAAAGGTGGGATAAATAATTTTTTTAAAAAAGTGAGGCCATCTGGATCTCAAGGATGGAATGGATGGGGGGAGAGGGAGGGAAGGAGAAAGAGATACATTGCATTATATGAGGCTACTGATCATCTGTTTTACTTTTTGGATGAGTTACTCACAGGATTACACCTATGTCAGAGCCTTCACACACACACACACACACACACACACACACACACACACACACACATTTTTTCTTAGTCCATTTGGTGGATGGATTTTACCACATTCATACAATCCACAATACCACAGTTAGGTCATGCTGGAACTCATTTCTGCCTTGTTAGAATTTTGCATACATCTGCAAAGTACCTGCTAAGGAAAACAATTTAGCCTAACCACATTTTAGTAACACCAAATTAGAATTTACTGTATGTAATCTGTGTTGCTTCTCTCAGCTTTTCATTTGCTACTGATACTTGCTCTTACATTAGATCCATACTTGTGAATCCTCTATGGAATAATGGGAGTTATCTCACATTCCTTTATTACACAGCAAAAATTACATGAGAAATTGAAAAAAAAGTCAAGCATGATATTGCTTGACAGATTTCTTTTTTAAAAAAATAAGCTAAACTCATACCCCAGTGATACATATTCATGGGTTTTATCATGCTGATGATTAACTGTGTACATATACGGTTCAATATCCTACAAAAGGAGAAAAAAGTCAATATACCTTTCTATTGTTATCCTGCTGAACTCTGGGACACTTTGTCACCATCTGCCATCTCAGTGTTTTAAGTTCTTGCTCTTAGACATTTGCTTTGTGTTTAAAAATAGAATCTGGCTTTAACTGCTACTTTCTATGAAGTCCCTTACAATGGCCTTTGTCCTGTGTGCCCTATAAAAAGAGGAATTGATGTCAGTAATAAATACCAACCACAGAAAATCAGACATAATATTAAAAATTAGGGCTTTTGGCCATAGTTAGGGACTTTTTAAGTGAAGGACCACAGTGGGCCTACATTACTCTCCCTTGTACATACACATACACATACTCAAACATCCTTACACCCATATGATTCTTGATGTGTGTTTTATGTACGTATATACTAATAAATCACTTCCTGTGCAATCACAACTTAAAGCAATTTTCAATCAAAATAGATACAATGATAACATGCAATCTATTAAATTATTATAAAAACATATTCATTGAAAAGGTGAGAGGAAGAGAAAAAAATGGGGGGGGGTTTACAGTCAGGCTCCAATGTAAACCACATGAAATGGAGGAAGAGAGACTTGAGAATGGATAGAAAGCTTTCTGTCCATGACAACTTACTAGTTTTTCTTCCTCTGCCCTGTCCATTTTTGCTTCTCCAGTGGTGAAGGAAGCATCATTCCCTGGATTCCTGTTTGGAATGTATTTGCCACACCAAAAGGGATAGATACTTATTTGTTTGTTTATTTATTTATTTATTTATTTATTTATTTTATTCCCCGCCCATCTCCAAAACCATACAAGATAGACAATGTATAAAACTATATCCAAATATAAAATAAAATAAAATAAAATCCAAGATGGATTGGGGACCGTAGCATAGGTCACATTGCTACAGGGCCAGCCAACCCCAGGAGGCACTACCACCTCCGTTGTCCCAGGCCAGGCGGCAGAGCCAGGTCTTAATGGCCTTCCGAAAGGCCAGGAGTGAAGGGGCCAGTCTCACCTCCAGGGGCAAGATGTTCCATAAGGCAGGCGCTGTCGCAGAGAAAGCACGCTTCCTGGACCCCGCTAGATGGAATTCTCTTGTTGAGGGGGTCCGAAGCATGCCCTCTCTGCACGCACGGGTGGGGCGGGCTGACGTTATCGGGACGAGACGGTCCCTCAGGTACCCTGGTCCTATGCCATATAGGGCTTTAAAGGTAATCACCAACACCTTGAATTGGACCCGGAAGCAAACTGGCAACCAATGCAGCTCGCGAAGCAGAGGTGTTACATGTGCCGATCTTATGGCACCCGTAACTGCTCACACCGCCGCATTCTGTACCAGCTGAAGCTTCCGGATACTCTTCAGGGGTAGCCCCATGTAGAGCGCATTACAGTAGTCTATGCGGGAGATGACAAGGGCATGAGTGACTGTTCGGAGGGCCTCCTGATCCAGGAAAGGGCGTAACTGGCGCACAACCCGAAGTTGTGCAAAGGCCCTCCTGGCCACGACTGCCACCTGCTCTTCGAGCAAGAGTCGCGAGTCCAGGAGGACCCCCAGATTCCGCACTGGATCCGAGTGAGGTAGTGCAACCCCACCTTAGAACATGAAATTTTATTTTCCTTCTTTTTTCCTTTTGTTTTTTTAAGTGGACATATGCTTGAATTAAAGAGGCAGGGGGAAAGTGGTAGCACCCCAAACTGGTACTATAAGATTGTACCCTATAAATGATACAAACAAATCACATTAGTAATACATTCCACCCATAAATACAGTAACTTCCACATGTATCAGCTCCTGTATATATTTGTTCCACTTCTAGTTGCTTTGTTAATTAACATGTTGCTGTGAGCCCTGCTGCTCTATTACGCAAATTATAACCTAATTATTGAGTAGGCAACCATGGACACTCCTGGACTATTAGGCTGCTCTTTGCCTACCACCACCCGGGATTGTTTCTGGAGCCTCATCAACCGGCAAGGTGAGAAGAGGACATAATGTGCTTTAAGGTGATTTAGAACCTCTCAATCTGGCTTTAGCAACTTCCCCTATCAGTCCAATAATGTCAAGGCTTCAAACTCTGTGCAATGATTAGACTCTCCCCCTGTTCTGCATTCCCCAAGCAGAGTCAGGAAGGTTGGATAAATAGATTTATTGAAGATAATTAGAAAGCCATACCTACAAGACATTTTCTGCCTAACAACACTTGCCTTCCATATGTGCTCATTCCAAAGTTTGAATCTTTTCCTCCCACCTTTATGAGTCAATGGCCACATAGCTTGTAATTTCCCAACCCTGAAGGTTTTTGCCTTCGGTTCTTCGTTTATAAATCTCTGGAGTGAGAACCAGAGATTTTCAGCTCATACCCTTTTCAGTTATAATACCTTTTAATTAATTTTTTTTCATTTAATCTCTATGATACAAGAACATTACTTGAAAGTGAGGCTAAGTATAACCACCAGTTAGCCTCGTGTTATGTATGTAGATCTGCATGAATATCATTTGCCATTTCATATTGTTTTCTGTCACCAGCTAGAGCAACACATTGCCAGTAGGAAATCCTCCTCTGCTGAGAATAGACTTTGTCAGTTAAAAAATAACTGTTCTTTAATGTGCATGATTTACTATGGAGGAACCTAAGCAGAATTTATAATTATTCTTGTATAGATGTTTCTGCAGCTTAAAAAAGAAAAGAAAAAACTTTTTAATTGATATAATACTCCCAGAGTAAACCAACCAGAGTCCCCTTTGGGGGAGATGGGGCAGTGATATAAATTGAATTACAAATAAATAAATATAAATGAGTAAGTCAAATTTAAAGTTGTTCTTAAATCGGTTTACCAGTATAAGACACGAGTCTGATGGGATATACGCTGGCTTAAAGGGGAAAAACTCGAGGCTTGAGAATAAACAGACAAGACTGCAGCTTGTAGGGCTAACAGTATTTTACTTGTAGCATAAGGCAATAATGTATATACAGTACACTATTGCAAAAATGAAAGTTGAATATACAAGATACATCATTGTCAAAGGAAAAACAAAACAAATTTATAAGCAGAGTTCCGTGTATTGATCCCAGGGCCAGAGCTCCTGCCAAGGCCTATACCCAAAGCCAGGCATAGCTCACTCTGCCCAGTCCACGGGAAGTGAACACGTGAAGAACTACATGGCTAAAAGACACTAGAAATCAAGAAGCATAGAACACCATTTTGCATGGTTAGATGTTCAGTTCTTCTAGCTTTCTGATTGGCTGAAAGGTAGCTGTGACACATACCAGGCCTAAAGCATTAGGCCTAAAGCACACAGCATGACCTGCTATTGGGTGGCAGTGCTGCATCTAAGCACTGAGTTCCCCCCCCTCCTTGCTCTCACAGGGCAAGGCTTCCCACAGAGGAAATCAACTTGCTGGAGACCTCCATTTTCTCAGGGACTAACTCGCAATGAAGGCAGGCATAGGATACAGTACTTTGTGAAGCTTGAAGTTCTCCCTGATCATTTCTAAGGACTTAGTATTACTGTTAGGCAACTACATGTTCCTTGCAAAAAAAGACGAGTATGTTTGCTACAACCGTCACCTTGTATTATCTACTAAAAAATCAAAATACAATATTCTGAACAATGAAGTGTTCAGCATTTTAAAATGGTAGACAATGCTGAACCTTCTTAATAGCTTATATAAAGCTATTCTGGAAAATACCTGTCATAAATAAGACAGGCAGTATATGGAGTAGTGCTGTGCCGCTTTCAGTGCTTCTGTGTTTTAAAATACAATGTTATCCTCGCTAAAACACTCTCTGTTCCATTAATTTCAAAAAGAACATGATGGGACCCCTCCTTATTCATTACAAAAAGAAAATAGAATGTGTGTTGTTCTTTAAATCTCTGATACAATTCCTCTTACACAAAGATTCCACTTTCCACCCCACCAAATCCATTGTACTAGTAAATTCAATAAGATGCAGCCTTGACATTCTAGATGCAATAGACAAATCGTATTCAGCTGTTAGAGTTTAATACTTAGATTCACACAACTAGCAGATGCAGGGTTGATAATCACTTAAAAAAAACTAAAAGTATAATTTTCATCCAAACTGCAAGAACTAAAATCCAAGAAAGTTAAGAAGCATGAGAAAACCGCTCATTGTCTGATCTCAAACTAGGAGGGAATGATGGGGTATATGCTGGCTTAAAGGGGAAAAACCGAGGCTTGAGAATAAACAGACAAGAATGCAGCTTCTTAGGGCCAACAGTGTTTACTGTTTAGCATAGGGCAATAATGCAGATACAATCACATTATCGCAATGATGAAAAAGATGAATATACAAGATACATCATTGTAAAAGGAAAAACAAAAACAAACTTATAAGCAGAGTTCCATGTATTGATCCCAGGGCCAGAGTTCCTGCCATGGCCTATACCCAAAGCCAGGCATAGCTCACTCTGCCCAGTCCATGGGAAGTGAACACGTGAAGAACTACATGGCTAAGAGATACTAGAAATCAAGAAGACATAGAACACCATTTTGCATGGTTGTATATTCAGTTCTTCTAGCTTTCTGATTGGCTGGAAGTTAGCTGTTACACACACTAGGCCTCAAAGCATTAGGCCTAAAGCACATAGCATGACCTGCTATTGGTTAGCAGTGCTGCATCTACGCACTGAGTTCCCCCCTTCCTTGCTCAGGGGGGCCTGAGCAAGGCTTCCCACGGAAAGAAATCAGGAGACCTTGTTCCCATGCAATCTAGTCAAAACAATACACATGTGATTGTTGTTATCTTGCACCTGCACTTCACGTCACCATCAGAAGGCTTTGCTTTGCTTTGTACAGGAATAATTCGTCAGGGCAACACAAGAACTCTAACAGGGAAAAGGAATTTAAGCTCTTAATCAGCCTCAGTATGTAAAAGGGGCGCAAGAAATCTCTCTTCCAGATCTGGAGTTGGAAAAAGATAAAGGCTTTAAAGCAAAGTATAGGTATATACTAGACAATCCATGACTTAATGAGTCATCCTTTCAGAGATATTTCCTTACCTCAACAGAAAAGCAGAATGACCATGGGAGGGCAAAAGAACAGTGGGAGCAGGAGTGACTTCTGACTTCCTGCTGGCTTCCCCATTGACTTTCTTTGTGGGAAGCTGGCAGGGAGTGTTGAAAATGACTTTGTCAAATTTCAGTCTCATGGGAGTAATGGGTCCCGGCCCCAACTTTGCCAAATTTCAATCCTCGAGGTATATGGTGCCGTCATCACCTCGGAAGAGTTCACACTTCCTGCTGGTGTCCTGTTCGGACTATGAGCCAAGTCAGAGTCAGAGTGGACTCTGACAGCTGCCTTCCCCATTGACTTTCTTTGTGGGAAGCTGGCAGGGAGCATTCTTCTTTCCACATTTATAATATAGGCTGGCACCCTTTCCCCTGCCTTCATGACCCTCAGCAGAGACCCAGTGAAGCCGCCGCCTTCTCTTCCTCCTCCTCCTTGGCTGACCTGCAGAACTGCCTGCCACTTTGCTGGGGGGAGGGGGAACCAAGGGAGCTGTGGACCACAAGGAAAACTGCAACCCTGCTCCCCATCCCAGTGTATCCCCAAGGGCCACCTCCCTCCAGGGAGGAAGAGGGCTCACCTATCCACTGTTGGTGCCTCCCAGCCAGCCCTACCTCACCAGCAGGCATCCAAGTCGCTCCCTCCTTCCCTAACCGCCCACTGCCATTAAGTCATTTCAAATTTTGGTCTCGGTTCCAAGACAGCCAATCACCTCTCACCCGTCAGGCCTTGCCACCAGCCAATTGGGCACAGGGGCCAGAGGGAGATGGGAAAGATGTCGGGGATATGCCCATGACATTCTCGGCCTGGTGTGCTGGTTAGCTTGCTCTTCACAACAAAAGGTAGAGCTAGATGGAAAATTTAGCCAATTGCTACATTTTTAAACATGAAAAAAAAACAATGCCATATAAGTATTTAGTAATCACAATAACCAAATTGTGCCATTTTAAACACTTATATATTTTCTTCATAAACTGTAGGAATGAATTAATATCCAGACATTCCTGTGGGATCTTATACATTGTGTTATGGGAAGAAATCTTTCCACAGAGCTTTTGGGGTATAATTGCAATTGTTTGTGTGAGGAAGGAAGGAAGGAAGGAAGGAAGGAAGGAAGGAAGGAAGGAAGGAAGGAAGGAAGGAAGGAAGGAAGGCAGGCAAAGGTTGCCATTGTCATTCTAGTAAAATCATTTGCTAAACACAATTTTGGATGTGTACTTCATAAAGATATGATCAACACAGGTTCTTTAGGGAAAATAAAAATCATGGAAGATAAACTGCTCTTATACTAAGTAGACTAAGAAGATTTTCAAAAACTGTCTAACAGTATTTATGTTGATATATCTTTTCTATTTTTATTCTGTTCCAAGTGTTTAAAATCCCTGGTGCTGAATTCCTAAAACAGATATTGCTACTGTGCCATCTCCTCTGCTGTCTAGCAGGCTCACTTCCTAACTAAAATAAAGGAGGTAAACTTGGTTGTAGTTTTTCAGATCTATAAGGCTGTTGGTGCTTGGAGACTTCAATATTACAAGAGTCCCTTGTAAGGGAGATGGGCGGGGAATAAATTGAAATAATAAAATAAAAATATCTTAGGACTTTTTTCTGAATTTCATGATGACCATGGCAACAAAAGGATATCAGTTTTATTGAAAATAAATTAGCATTGCAAATCTTGTCAAATTCTCTACATGTGTTTGTTTTAATTATGAGCAGATTGACTAGGTATTGACTGATTATTAACGACACTCTTGTTAATGGACAAACCATTGTTTAATACAGCCCAAAATCTTCTCTACTAAAATGAGCAGTATGTTCTCATGGTCTATCCCCCAGAGCCAGATAGCTATAACTTCTAGTTCACTTGACAAAGCCATCATGTGGTGAGTCACAGATACAACCTTGGAGAAACTAGGCACTGAAAGTTACAAATATGTGTTTTAAGCCAAAGAAAGGACAAAAACATTGGGAAAATACTCAAACTTACTCTGCCTTAATTCCCTGGGGTTATAAGAGGGAGGGATAGGAAAACACAAGCTTTCAAGATTCTGTTACTATAGGCCAGGGGTGTCGGGGGAAGCAGAGAGGAGGGCAGAGCACTGGATAAGAAGCGAGCACGCAGCTCAGAGAGCCTAGCCTATTTCCCCAAACGTCAGAAGAAAGCTCCACCCTAGGTTGAGCTGATATACTTGGGAATCTTCAGGCACTGTTAGTTTAGCAGGATTTCTGCTTGTAGGTATGCAATAAACACTAGAGACTAGATTCCAGGCCTCGGCGTGTTATTTCTGCATCTACACACGACATCAATCCTGCTAAACCAAAACTCCCATCGAAAGAGGGAGGAACACATAAACCAGGAGAATGGCTTCTCAGACACAGGAATTGCAGCAGGCCATAATCCAATTAGCAGCGGCCTTGACACAACACCAGCAGCAGGTCGACGACCAGATTAATAACTTACAGGCGGCGATGCTTCAGCAGATCCAACAACCAGCCCCGGTCGTCCAGCAGCCGGCACCAGTGGCTGCACCCCCACCAGTCGTTCTGCGATCCCCAGGGTGTTTACCAGAGAAATTTGGGGGAGAGACGGCACAGCTCAGGACCTTCGTCGCCCAGTGCACCATGTTTTTCGACAGCAGACCAGCCGAGTTCCCGACGGAGAGGTCCAGAGTCACGTTCATTTTAAGTTTGCTGAAAGGCTCAGCCGCAAGATGGTCCATCCCCATGGTGGAAGCTAACGACCCAATTCTGGACAACTACCAGAACTTTATGGCCCGTTTCAGAGCCCATTTTGATGATCCAATCAGAGAGGTCACTGCCAGCAGAGAGATCCGGCTGCTCCGACAGGGGAACAGGAGAGTAGGAGCGTACATCGCAGATTTCAAACTGCTGGCAGGAGATTTGGGCTGGAATGAGGTGGCATTGAAGGATCAGTTTAAACAAGGACTGGACGAAGAGATTAAGACGGAGTTAGTGCGGCAGGGCACTCCAGCGACATTGGAAGACCTGTACCAGTTAACAGTCATCATAGATGCTCGATTGGAGGAGTTAAAGCAGCTTCGGCCAGGGAGAAACAGGGCAGGAACCCGACCGGCTTTTCCAGGTTTTGCTACCCCCTCTAACACGTTTGTTCCCCTGAGCGCGGAAGAACCCATGCAGATAGGGGCCATAAGAAGGGGGCTCTCTGAAGCCGAGAGGCAAAGGAGAAGGGACAGTGCACTTTGTTTTTATTGCGGGAGGCCAGGGCACATTGCAAGGGTGTGCCCGACCAGACGCCAGGCAGCCCCGGTAAGATTTACAACCCAAGGCACGGAGCAGGCCCACATTCCAGCCGCTTCTTCTCAGCAGTTAAACTCCAACGGCCCCCCTCATCAGAGCCCTGCAGGGCGGCCATCCAGCAATTAAGAAGGGCTCAGGTGGCAGATCACAGCCAAGATTTTTATATTGTTCCAGCCACGCTGACTACAGATTCCAAGCAACTATTACCGGTAAATGTTATGATTGATTCCGGGGCGACAACCAATTTTATAGATGGGAAAGCGGTGGAAAAGTTTCATATTTCAACTATTGCACTACCAAGCCCCATGCAGGTTGAAACCATCGACGGGCAACCTCTCAAGGCCGGCGCGATCGAACGTTGCACCCTGCCGATTCAGCTAAACATCGCAGATCACTCGGAGTGGATCCAACTGTACGTTACTGCCTCCTTGCAAGTCCCAGTCATTCTCGGGGCACCTTGGTTGAGACTTCACAACCCCAATTTGGACTGGATGACTGGAGCAGTTTCCTTTCCCTCTCAAGACTGTTGGCACCACAAATTGCAGGGCATTACCCAAGCCCTGCCGGCAGCTGCAAGCCGGGAAGCAGGGAAGGCTCCACTACCAACAAAGTATGGAGATTTTGCAGACATTTTCGGAGAGCAAGAGGCCACAGTGTTGCCCCCCAATAGATCTTTTGACTGTACCATAGATTTGAAGCCTGGGGCCAAGATCCCAGCGGCACGGCATTACACAATGTCCCCAAAGGAGCTAGCTATACTGAAGGAATATTTGGATACCAACCTAAAAAAGGGTTTCATTCGGCCATCGACATCACCGGCATCTGCCCCTACCTTCTTCGTGCCTAAAAAGCCCGATCCTTTCGCCCCGGCGGCACAGGCTGGCGATAAGGGACCCCCCATGCGCACGGTGCATGACTACAGCGCACTCAACGCAGTCACCGTTAGAGACCACTACCCTCTTCCAGTGATATCGGAGTTGCTAGATCGCCTGCAAAAGGCTCGCATTTTTACCAAGCTAGACCTCAGGAATGCCTACAATTTGATCAGAATAAAGCCAGGCCATGAATACTTAACGGCTTTTAACACCAGATATGGTAAGTTTGAGTATTTAGTCATGCCTTTTGGACTAAGTAATTGTGGGGCAGTATTTTCCAGGTTCATGAACCACATTTTCTCAGACTTGTTAGATAAATATGTCATTGTGTATCTGGATGACATTCTGATTTATTCTGAGGAGCCCACCTCCCACATTACCCATGTGCGTAATGTTCTGCAGAGATTAAGAGAGAACAAGCTGTTTGCGAAATTAGAAAAGTGCGCTTTTGACTTAACGCAATTAGACTATCTGGGATACAGGATTTCCACAGAAGGCGTAGCCGTGGATCCTGCAAAGGTCCAAGCAATTATGTCATGGAAGCCTCCCCGTAACGTCAAGGAGCTCCAACAATTTCTGGGGTATGCAAATTTTCTTCACAAGTTTATTGCCTCATATGCGGAGAAAGCGCGTCCCCTTACTCAGTTGTTAAAGAAAAACAGATGTTTTTGCTGGGGGGAACAGCAGCAAGCGGCCTTTCAAGAATTTAAACAGCTGTTTACCTCCCCACCACTCCTGAGGCACCCGAACCCTTCAAAACAGTTCCACGTCCAGTGCGACGCCTCTAACTTTGCCGTCGCCGCCATTTTACTCCAAGCGGCGGACGAAAGGGGGGAAGATTTATTACCCTGTGCCTATTTCTCTCGCACGCTGTCACCAGCAGAGAGGAATTACGATGTTTTTAACAAGGAACTGCTTGCCATAAAATCAGCCTTTCAAGAATGGAGGCATTGGTTAGAGGGAGCAGCTTTGCCAATCAAGGTTTACACAGACCAAACTTAGCACTGTTGCAGAGCTCGGGATCCCTCAACCCCCGTCAGGTCAGATGGAGTCAATTTTTTTCACGCTTCGATTTCGTCATCTCGTATTTGCCAGGCAAACAAAACAAGCTGGCTGACGCGTTGTCTAGGCAGCCGCAGGACATTGCAGAACCTGACCAAGCCACCCAAGCCACGATCTTGCACCCTCAAAATTTTGAGAAGCCTCCCGAAGGGGTCCAAGTAGAGAACTTGGCAGCAGTCAGACTAGTAGACGATCTCCTTGTAAGAATCAAGGCGCAGCAGCAACAAGACCCCTACGCACGGGCTAGGCTGGATGACCTCCAGGGGGCCCAGCAGGGTACACCGTCCCCTTTCACAGCGGAGGCAGGGACACTTTGGCATAGTGGGCGGCTTTATGTTCCCAAGACCCTGAGGGAAGAAGTATTACAGCTCTGTCATGATAGCCCTACGGCAGGACACGGGGGGGTGTTCAAAACGCTGCACAGAACACTCAGAGACTACTGGTGGCCCAAGATGGCAGCACACATCAAGACTTACGTGGCCTCTTGCCATGTGTGTAGACGCGCTAAAACGGTTGCAGGGAGACCAGCAGGCCTTTTGCAGCCCCTGCCCACACACCCCCAACCTTGGGACACTGTCTCCATGGATTTTATCACTGACTTGCCACAGGCACAGGGTTTCACTTCCATCCTGGTGGTGGTAGACTGCTTTACGAAAATGGCGCACTTCATTCCCTGCAAGGGCCTACCAACAGCACAAGTTACAGCACAGCTCTTTTTGGACAATGTCTTCCGATATAGAGGTATGGTTAACCACTTGATCTCAGATCGCAGTTCGCAATTTACTTCCAGGTTCTGGGGGGCGCTTTTCCAGATGTTGGGGGTCAAAATACACTTGTCCTCTGCGAATCATCCATGCTCTAATGGCGAAGCAGAGAAAACTAACCAGTTATTGCAGCAATATCTCAGATGTTACATTAACTACCGGCAGGACAATTGGCCAGAACTTCTCCCCATGGCAGAGTTCGCTTACAACAATGCAGTACATTCCTCAACCAAGATGTCCCCTTTCCAGGCTCTCTATGGCACAAACCCGAGAGTGTTGCCCCTTTCCTCACAACAAACAGCTGTGCCTGCAGCCACAGATTTCCTGGCAGAAAGACAGGCAGCCCATCACCTGTTAGCAGAGCAGCTAGAGCTGGCAAAGGCAGCCTATAAACGGAACGCAGATGAACGCAGACAGGAAGGACCCCCCATTTCACCAGGAGACAAGGTCTGGCTCTCTACAAAGTTTCTGCCCACTAACAGACCTTGCAAGAAGCTGGACTCTAAGTTTATTGGCCCCTTTCAGGTGATACAGCAAATAAATCCTGTGGCTTATCGTTTGCAGCTTCCACATTCCATGAGGATTCACCCGGTGTTTCACAAGTCCTTGTTAGTCAAGGATTCCCCTCCAAGTGCCTTGCGGTCGCATACCACCCCCCCACCTCCGGTACTTGTCCAAGGGGAACCAGAGTACGAAGTGCAAGAGATTTTGGACTCCAGAAGGAGGGGCAGGGGGATTCAGTATTTAATACACTGGAAGGGGTATTCTCAGACAGAGCGCTCCTGGGAAAATGCCAAAGATGTTCACGCACCCTGCCTAGTGCATAGGTTTCATCAGATTTTCCCTCACAAGCCACGGCCAGCGCGACTCCCAGAGCTACAGCCCCCAGCTGAAGACGAGGAAGCCGACCAGCCTGAGGATTTCGTGAGTTACCAGCAGCCATTCCTGCTCCCCCTGTCAGAACCAGTGAGGGGGGAGGAGGAGGATTCGCATCCTTCCACCTCTGGTTGCCAGCTCCCAGGAGGGGGGAGGGAGAACCTTTCTAACGATTTAGCTGTTTTTCAGGAGAGGCCAGCTGCACCCGGACTATCAGATCAAACAGAGAGACGCGAGCCTTCCCCCGACATTCCTTTCCTGGATGACCTCCCTTCACTGCCCAGCTCCCAGGAAGAAGAGCAGATAGACACTTTTTCACACGGGATCCTGCCCGACACCAAGGACGAACGGGGGGAGGGAGTTGCTATGGAGTTTTTGGATGGGGAGGGGGGTGGTGTCGGGGGAAGCAGAGAGGAGGGCGGAGCACTGGATAAGAAGCGAGCACGCAGCTCAGAGAGCCTAGCCTATTTCCCCAAACGTCAGAAGAAAGCTCCACCCTAGGTTGAGCTGATATACTTGGGAATCTTCAGGCACTGTTAGTTTAGCAGGATTTCTGCTTGTAGGTATGCAATAAACACTAGAGACTAGATTCCAGGCCTCGGCGTGTTATTTCTGCATCTACACACGACAAGGGGTCAGCAAACTTTTTTATGCCAGGAGCCATTTTGACATGCTCGAGGGCATTTTGACATGCTCGAGAGCCAGGGGGCGGGGTTTGCGGGCGGGGCCCAATTGCGTGGAAGGGGGTGGGGTTTGCAGGCGGGGACCAATCACGTGGAAGGAGGCGGGGTTTGCGGGCAGGGACCAATAGCGCACACTTAGGGCCTGCTGCTGCCATGCCCACCACGCCCACTGCGTATTTCCCTGCCCCCCTTGAGACTGGCGCGGCCTGAGGCAGCGGCTATGCCCCCTATGGTGGGCGAAGCCGTGCGCACGTGCGTGGGGGCAGGGGGAGCAAGCAAGCGTGCAAGCGAGGGAGAAGCCGCTCTTTCTCTACTCTGTGAACTAGATGCACGGGGTGCCTGTCGGGATCGAGACTCTTCGTCCCACATTAGCACTTCACTTCCACTCACGGGGCTGCTTCTCCGGAGGTGTGCGCCGAGGAAACAAAGCTGAGCCGGGCAGAGGCGGCCGGGACGGAGAGGAGCGCCCGTTTAAAACCAGGCTCCAAAGGCTGCGGGTGGAGACGTTGGTGGCCGGCGCTGGAGGAGGGCGATTGATTCTTCCTCCTCCCGCCCTCGGGAGCCTTCCAACGTTTCCAAAGCAGCCCTTCGGATCCTATCCAACGGGAGGGGACAACCCCCCTCCTTTCGTTTAAAATCGCGATCAAAACACGCGGCAATAAGCAGGCAGACAACGGTGGCCTGAAGCAGTTACTTGAACCGTCCAACTTTGAGAGAGCCATCTCCAGTGACAGCAGAAACGCCAGAACTCAACTCCAGAGGAAAACATGGGGGGGTGTCATAACGGTAATTTTAGCAAAAAGACCACATAGGGAAAGGAGGAGACACTTTAGAGGGTAAGTTAGTACCCCAACTTCATATCCCCTCCCCAGAGAAAAAAGAGTGACCCTTGGGGGAATTTCTGTTGGAAGAGTGGAATATGGTCACTTCGGGGGCGGCTGTTGCAGCTAGCACCTTAACTGCCCCCCATGCCCCCCCCCATGTGCCCGCACGCTTCTCTAACCTACCTGCTGCAGGGGCATTTCCAAGCCTAACAATGCCTCCCCCCCGACAGCTCCAAGAGTTGAGAATCGGGAAGGGCCGCGTGTCTGTGTGTGTGAGAGAAGGCGAGACACCCCCTCCTTCCCTCTCTCTCCCTCCTTCGCCCGGCTCCCAGTCACAAACGCGGCCTCGGCGCACGTGTGCGAAACGTCACCACCGAGTCCGGGGGTGAAGCGAAAAAGTGACCAGCCGGACAGAGAGCCCTCCTCTTTCCCCCAGCCATGCTGCCTGTTCAGACCCTGAACCCCATCGTAGAGGAAAGGCTCGGATCTGGCCGGCCCTCTCACGCATTCACACGCACACGCTGTGAGCCACCCCCAATTCTTAGTTCTCCCATGCCTGCGCGCTGCTTGCAACGCCGGCCTCTTTGTTCCTGCCTTCAGAAATTAAGGAGAGGGAAATAAACTGTCCCCCCAGTAGCCCCCCCATAATCGGAGGACAACTACCACCCCCAAGATTTACTTCAATCAGCTGGGGACGCCTCACTCGCCCCATCCCCTGATCCTCCCATTGCCGGGACAAAGTGGCTTCCCGCCAGAGGCAAAGGAAAGAAAGGGTAGAAAAGTTTGTGGCACTGGGAGCAACATCACATACAAAAGCCTCCATGGCGCCCCTCTTTCAGGGAGCACCCCTGTCCCGCAGTGCAGAAAGGAAACTCAGCCCATGAGACCTACACAGATGGGGAAGGAGGCCAGGGATCGGCCTCCGCTTTCACCGGCGGTATGCCCCGGAACTGCTGTGGAGCTGAATGAAGGCGCTGGCGGCGGCAGGAGCAAAACGAGCCAGGAGGCTGACGGCGACTGTACGTGCGCGCCCGCACGTGGTATTTTGTAGAAGAGCCACACTCAAGGGGCCAAAGAGCCGCATCTGGCTCGCGAGCCACCATTTCCGACCCTTGCTATAGGCAATATCAAAGAAATAGAATTTCAGTATTCTTGTGGAGTCTGTTTCCTGACTTGGTCTACCTCAAAAGGTTGACATCAATCTTTTTGTAACTGTTGCCTCATAGTTTCTCCAGGGTAATATATGTGGCTTACCACACTTCATTACCCAACAGAACAGAGAATTGACTCATGTTGTTGACTTAATAGTTTGCAAATTCTCTCACTTAGGGACAAGCTCATCCAACTAGCTGTAGGCTATAAGGAAGAGAGGGTGGATAGCATCTAAAAAGTAGGTAGAGGACAACAAATTCAGATTAATCACATTGATTTAAACCTACAACATGGCAGTTACTTCAGACTTCCCCATCCTTGACCCTCCAGATCTGTGGATTTCACTCCTACCACTCTCAGCACTAGCATTGCTGGAAGATACCCAGGTTGGAACTATACTGATTGGAGTGACTGAGTTTCATAGAAAAACAAGAGTAGATGGGGAATGTACTAATTTAGTGCTATGTCTGCACAACAGTGACATGGATTTTTTCTTCTGTTACTTCACCTTCCAGCCAACCCTAGTCTTAGTTGGTATGATGAGTTTCAAGTATTAGAGCAGCAACTTACAAAGCAATACAATCTACCAGCTATACTCTCATCTTTGGCCTACATGGCTGACTGTTTCCTTCCAGGAGAAATTTATTTATTTATTTTATTTATTTATCCAACTTATATCACCGCCCATCTCCCCCCACAGAGGGGACTCTGGGTGGTTTACAACAAAGTCAGTAATTAAAACATGTAAAATATCTAACACAACGTATCAATTTAAAATTAAATATAAATATATACAATCCAAGAGGCTGTGATGTTATGTATTAAAAGAATTCTATGGCGCAAGCCATCCCCACAAAAAGCTATTACTCTTCCCATCCCAAGCGAGGTGGAAGAGCCAGGTCTTCAGTTGTTTTCGGAAGGTCAGGAGAGTGGAGGCTTGCCTCACCTCCAGGGGCAGAATGTTCCAGAGGGCGGGTGCCACTGCAGAGAAGGCCCGCCTCCTGGACCCCGTCAGATGGAATTCTCTTACAGACGGGGTCCGTAGCAAGCCCTTTCTGCATAACCGGGTGGGGCGGATCGATGTTCTGGGGATGAGGCAGTCCCTTAGGTAACCTGGTCCCATGCCATGTAGGGCTTTAAATGTGACAACCAACACCTTGAATTGGACATGGAAGCAAACTGGTAACCAGTGGAGCTTGCGCAACAGAGGTGTCACATGTGCCGATCTTAGGGCACCCATAACTGCGCGCGCAGCTGCATTCTGAACCAGTTGAAGCTTCCGGATACTCTTCAAGGGTAGCCCCATGTAGAGTGCATTGCAATAGTCTATATGGGAGATGACCAGGGCATGAGTGACTGTACGGAGGGCATCTTGGTCCAGGAAAGGGCATAGCTGGCGCACAACTCGAAGTTGCACAAACTCCCTTCTGGCCACGACTGCCACCTGCTCTTCGAGCAGGAGTCGTGAGTCCAGAAGGACCCCCAGGTTCCGCACTGTGTCTGAACGGGGTAGTGCCACCCCGTCCAGATCTAATGATGACAACTCCCTGGATCTCGAGACGCCATCAATCCACAGCCACTCAGTCTTACCAGGGTTCAGCTGAAGCCTGTTGTTCCCCATCCAGGCCCCTACAGCCTTCAGACACTGAGAAAGGGTAGCCACTGCATCACTTAACTCACCCGGGATGGAGATATATAATTGAGTATAATCAGCATATTGATGATACCTCATCCCGTGTTGGCAGATGATCTCACCCAGTGGTTTCATGTAGATATTAAATAGGAGAGGGAGAGAACCGAACCCTGCGGCACCCCACAAAGTAGGGGCCGAGGGTCGGACCTCTCATCTCCTATTACCACCGATTGGGATCGGTCTCAGAGAAAGGAGGTGAACCAGCACAAAACTACACCACCCACCCCCAGCTCCCCGAGCCGCCCCAAAAGGATACCATGGTCGATGGTATCGAAAGCCGCTGAGAGGTCAAGAAGAGCCAGGATGGATGCACTGCCTCCATCCCGCTCCCGCCAGAGATATCTGTAAGTGCGACCAATGCAGTTTCCACCCCATATCCCGGCCTGAACCCTGACTGAAAGGGGTCTAGGTAATCCGTATCATCCAGAATCCTCTGGAGCTGCAATGCCACCACTTTCTCAACCACCTTCCCCAAAAAGGGGAGGTGGGAGACAGGACGAAAATTGTCCAACACTGTAGGGTCCAGCGATGGCTTCTTGAGGAGGGGGTGCACCAGCGCTTCCTTAAAAGCAGCCGGGAACACTCCCTCACTCAAGGATGCCGAAACCATCGCATGGACCCAACCACATGTCACCTCCCTGGCTGCTTTTACCAGCCAGGAGGGGCATGGGTCAAGATGACATGTAGTGGCCCTTACAGTCTGTAGGATCCTGTCCACTTCCTTAGGCCCAACAGGATCAAACTGTTCCCAGATAACCGGGCACAGACGTTCCCTTGGCATCTCCCCAGACCATGCATCACGCTTGGAGTCCAGCTTAGAACGAATCCGATTTTATCCATCAGATGCTCCGAAAATTCCTCCACACGGCCCTGAAGGTGGGTCACTGGTCCCACCTTACCTAGGAGAGATTGAGTAATCCTGAACATGGCCGTTGGACGGCATTCTGCGGATGCAATAAGAGCGGAGAAATATTGACGTTTCGCCACTCTTACCGCCACAAGGTAGGTCTTAACCGCGGCTCTAGCTTGTGTTCGGTCGGATTTGGTCTTTGTCTTTCTCCAGCAGCACTGTAGGCATCTCTTAACCCTCTTCAGAACCCTCAATCCCTCCGTGAACCACGGGGAATATCGGGTCGGATGAGACAAGAGAGGCCGCATAGGCGCGGTCTTGTCCAAGGCTCTGGCTGCTTCCTTGTTCCAGGCTGCAGCCAGGACCTCCGCTGGACTGTGCAGTAGACCCACAGGTATAACCCCCAGCTCCCTTTGAAACCCTATCGGGTCCATTAGTCGCCGGGGGCAGACCAATCGAATAGGTCCAGCCTCCCTGCGGAGTGGGGCAGCATATGAGAATCTTAGGGCCACCAGGGCATGATCTGACCATGACAATGGGGAAAGATGTAACTCTCCCCCCAGATCACTTTGCCACTGCTCCGACAAGAAAACCAAATCTGGAGTGAAGCCGCTGTCTCGAGTTGGGTCCCGAATAATCTGGACCAGGCCCATGGCTGCCATGGTAGCCATGAACTCCCGAGCCGCCTCCAAGGCACGTCCCAGGGACGGCAGATTGAAATCCCCCAGAACCATAAGTCTGGGGAATTCCACCGCCAACCCCGAGACGGCCTCCAGCAGCTCGGGCAGGGAGGTTGCTACGCAGCAGGGAGGCTGGTACAGCAGCAACACTCCCAACTGCTCTCGGGAACCCAACTTGAAAAACAGGGTCTCACATCCGGTTACTTGTGGAGCTGAGCCCCTGAAGGCCACTATAGACTCTCGGATGACAACTGCCACCCCTCCTCCCCTGCCCCGATGTCTCGGCTGGTGCCATACCTGAAACTGGGCAGATTTCCGAGAGGGCAACCCCTCCTCCAGGGCCCAGCCAGGTCTCGGTAATGCACGCCAGGTCAGCCCCCTCCTCTGTGATCAAATCACTTATTAGGGGGCCCTTGTTATTAACCGACCTGGCGTTAAGCATCAACAGCTGGAAACCAGGGCACTCGAGGGTCTGCTGACCAGGGCCTAGGTTTGAATCCGGAGGGCCGGAACACACCACCGGTACCAAACACCAGGGGCATCTTCCCCAACGATGGCCTGCCCCCCGGTTCCTGCCGTAACATCCCCGACCTGTCACCACCTCAATAGGACAACCCGCTCCATGGCCCCTAGAGATTCCAGGCCCAGTTGCCTCCACCACCGGACCTCCAAAGACCCTAGGTTGAAACAGGGGTCCCCTCTTCCATGCACACATCTTCCAGTACCCAATCAAACCCAAGGGGCAGTAGGACCACCAGTGCACCAGCGTTTGCTCTCGGCACTGGTAGGAACCAGCCACCCCCTAAACACTCATTCCTCACTCACTGAGGCCCCCTCCGCCTCTCTCACTGGTTGAGGGGGGCTCCATCCACTCCTGCCCACCTCCTGTCTCTCACTCAGGGGCGGGCTCTCTTATATACTAATGTCCAACTCTGGTCTCCCTCAGGGTCTCTCACACCCAAGAGGAATACCACTCTCACCCCAAGGGGACCCCAATTGGCTATAGTTAATTGTTATCAGCCCACTGAGGGAAAGGCTTATAGGTCTGCTTCTAGGTCTGTCCAAGAGATGATGGCAAGAGTCCTGTCAGGCTCTTTGGCACCTGCCTAAACCAATCGTGATTGTTTTCCAAGCACAATTCTCACCAAGTCTATAGCAAGAATTGAGATGGATGGACTGGAGTTACAAGAATCTCAAAACTGAACTCTGTTTAATTTAGGACCAATGTATCTCTATGTACATTAAGGCAGATACTTTTTTTATTCTAACAGTCTTCCAACAAATTGGTGAGTAGGTACTGTATATCTCTTTGCTGATAATGGACAAATTTGTAGCTGGTTGGTTACATATTGGTCTTTCAAATTTCTGTCTGGCTGGGAACCAACTCTAAAAGTCCTACTTGAAAAACTTTGATGTTGCCTAGCCTGGCAATGAAACGTCTGCATGAAAACAACAAGGCTCAGAGAGCACCAAAGACTCCCCAGTTCAACCCTGAGCTACAAATATTCTCTTCGATTGAATCCTTAATATCCAGAACATTCTAGACATCTCTAAATGTGCCTTTCTCAATAATTAGGGCATAGCCATCTCATTCCATATCGTATTAAAAGGCATCAGTCGCAACTTAAATGATTCCTCTGTGAGAACACCTTGCATTAAATAGATAGTATTGTAGTAATCTAACTCATACAGATGTTGTGAGGGAAAAGACTGTGGGCAGTACTAGGGTTTTGAAGAAGCATGGGATATAAATGGGTTGGGTTCTGAGGAAATATGAGATATAAATGTAACAAATAATCAAAAAAATATTTATTTCACTTTATAAGTTACATTTATATTTCACATCTCCTTCAGAACTCAAGAAAGCACACATGCCTTCCCCATATCTGAATTGGGTTTGGAGTTAGGCTGAGTCATCCAATGAGTTCAGGGGATAATATATTTAACAATAATAACATTTGCTGTTTGAAATTATTAAATTGGTTTTAACAAAACAAGAAAAGCAAACATTTTCTTTCTGTTTCTTCTTCTCTGAGGTTTTTTCCCCCCAATTCTACATGACGCAGATAACATCTTTTTACCTGATTATTACTAAGAGAACGGTGACGGAGCATAAGCTACACTTGCTCAGTTTATCCAATGGGGCCCGGCTGTCACCGTCACCAGAAAGGAATCTTGTTTTCAGGTCTGCCTTTTGTTGGTCTCGTGAAAATGATCAGAGCAACACAGCCAGTGGGCTAGCCTGAAGGGGTTGGCAGGGGAGGTCTGAAGAAAATGGGAGTGACAGAAGGGAAGCTCATTCCAGAGAGATAGAAATATACAAGTCAAAGAGGACACTCCGGTGTGGAAGCTGAGGAAAGGCAGCCAAATGAGAGCAAGATTAGAAGAACAGAAAGGGCTGGAGAATAGGGTCAGAGAAGTAAGAGGAAGGGGCAGGAAGAGATTTAAAGCAGGAGGATACATCTGAATTGACTTCTGAAACTAATAGAAATGCAGTCTGGGAAGTAAAGGGAAGGGCAACAGAGATGTGCTTCCAAAGTATTCAAGTATTCTGGAAACAGAACTGTGGACCTCCTGAAGTTTAGTAGGCAGGGAATTATCTAAATTGCTGTATTGCATTGTTTCTCCATAAATTGAGAGAAGTTGAATGAACTAAACTTCATTTCTGGTAAAGAGAAAACATGAAGTAGCAAGGAAAGCCTGTGAAGGCTGATCCTGCTTTTTTCCCTGTAGGAGAAACAGGAACCCTTACATTGCTCTCTTTTGATAGAGCTGATGCTGAACCTTGGGGAACCAGTTGATAGATTCAATCCATCCTTCTTTCCTTTCATAAATTGCAGAATAGGAACTTATCTGATAGAAAGGTAAGCAGAAGAAAGAGGGAAGTTGTAGAGTTTGGTCTAGTGGTTTAGGCAACGGGCTAGAAACCAGGAGACTGTGAGTTCTAGTCCCGCTTTAGGCATGAAAGTCGGCTGGGTGACTTTGGGCCAGTCAGTCTCTCAGCCCACGACATCAGGCTCGGGCGAGAAGCCGGTCGGTCAATTCCTGTCACAACCAATGGATCAACATTTAGTTGATCCGAAAAAGCAGACCCTGCACCTGTGGGAAAAATGGTAGGAAGAAAAAAAATGTTTCTCCATAAATCTTAAACAAAAAAAATAGTAAAACCCTGCCTGCTCCAGTTATGATATTTGTCACTGGACACACCTCCTACAGCCCTCAGGCAGGTCGCAGAGGCAAATTGTCACTGAGAGGCAAAAAAAAGGGGGGGGGGAATCTACTCCTGACCTAACCATTCTAACTTCATATCTTTTCTAACCTGCTTTAGTTAGAAGTTGGCTTTAAGGGCAGTACACACCATGCAATTAGGTGAATAGGCAAGGAAAAATCTGCTCAGAGCCAAGAACTATCTCTGGTTTGGCAAAGAGCTCTACTACAATGCATGATAAGATGCTGAAAGCGTTACATTGGAAGACATGCACAGACTCCCCTGTACATTATATCAGCACAGCATGTGCACTGTTGCTTGTGAAGGGTAGAAACACTTCAGAGTAGTGATGACAGCTTAGGACGGGATTGTTTCAAGACATATTAAGGTAAAGCTGCTCAAAACATGGTGGAAAAGAATTACCGAGGTGGTATTCTATATTCTCCTGACACTTATGTTAGGTTTCCTCTTGTCCTTAGCCATGCTAGTTGGGATCAGGGGGGGGGGGGGAAATACTGAATTCCAAAATATCTAGAGAACTTCAGGTCCCTTACTCTGGGTACAAATGAATTTCCAAGATCAGACAAAACTCTAACTAGACTTTCTGTGATACTGTATAACATCTGCAGTATTTTAGGCACACGTAAATAAAATTACAAATCAGATATGCTGTATGTCTGCTAGAATACATTTAATGCAAGTATCTTAAATCTATGCTTAGAACAAGTTTGAATGCAAAATCAAAGTTATGACATAATCCACTGTTACAAATATTTGGTCCAACACTGTTGTTAATGAGCAGTGATTGTGAACCCTCATTAGGAGCCATGAGATTTTTACCATTTGTATGAATAGCGCGCGCGCGCGCGCACACACACACACACACACACACATATATATATATATATATATAGAGAGAGAGAGAGAGAGACAGAGACAGAGACAGAGACAGAGACAGAGACAGAGAGTGTCCCCCTTCGGGGAGATGGGTGGTGATAGAAATTGGAAAAATAAATATATAAATGCACATCAATTAATGGTATCTTGGTCTTGGCAGGTGAGGAGGAGGAGGAGGAGAGGAAAAGCCATTGTTCATTCTGCAGTTTTCTTGGCAAGGTTTTTCGGAAGTGGCTTGCCATTGCCTCCTTCCTAGGGCTGAGAGTGACTGGCCCAAGGTCACCCAGCTGGCTTCATGCCTAAGGCAGGACTAGAACTCTCAGTCTCCTGGTTTCTAGGCTGGTGACTTAACCATAAGTCCAAACTGGCTCTCATTCCCACATATTAGAATATTAGAAATCTTTCTGTAATATACTTTCTAAAAATTGCATGCATAAAATTAGATAGTAGTATTAGCAGCTATTCACATTCGTTAAGGTTGATATAGCTTTGCATACCATATCTGATATAATATAGCAGTAGACCATTCAAAGCAAAGGGAGGAAAGAAAATTCAGGAAGAGCTACATGAGAGTGCAAACATAGCACCTAACTGCAACATCTTAAAGCAGCAATGCCTTTTCCCAGGTTATCCTTTTAGAGGTCAGATTCAGAAGTGTTGCCCTGCCCTGCCCTACCCTTCCCTGCCCCACATCATGTCTGTCTGTCTGTCTGTCTGTCTGTCTGTCTGTCTGTCTGTCTGTCTGTCTATCTATCTATCTATCTATCTATCTATCTATCTATCTCATCTAGTTATCCATCATCTCAGAAGAGACTAAGAAGAGGTGGCAAGAATACACAGAAGAACTATACAAGAAAGTCCTTAATGTCCCTGATAAATACGATGGTGTGGTCACTGACCTTGAGCCGGACATCCTAGAGAGTGAAGGCAAGTGGGCCTTAGGAAGCATTACTAACAACAAAGCTAGCGGAGAAGACCGTATCCCAGCTGAGCTATTTAAAATCCTAAAAGATGATGCTGTTAAAGTGCTGCACTCAATATGCCAACAAATTTGGAAAACTCAACAGTGGCCACAGGATTGGAAAAGGTCAGTTTACGTTCCAATTCCAAAGAAAGGCAATGCCAAAGAATGTTCAAACTACCGTACAATTGCGCTCATTTCACATGCCAGCAAGGTTATGCTCAAAATCCTACAAGCTAGGCTTCAGCAGCATGTGAACCGAGAACTACCAGAAGTGCAAGCTGGGTTTCGAAGAGGCAGAGGAACTAGAGATCAGATTGCCAACATTCGCTGGATCATGGAAAAAGCAAGAGAGTTCCAGAAAAACATCTACTTCTGCTTCATTGACTACGCTAAAGCCTTTGATTGTGTGGATCACAACAAACTGTGGCAAATTCTTAAAGAGATGGGAGTACCAGACCACCTTACCTGTCTCCTGAGAAACCTGTATGTGGGTCAAGAAGCAACAGTTAGAACCGGACATGGAACAACCGACTGGTTCAAAATTGGGAAAGGAGTACGACAAGGCTGTATATTATCACCCTGCTTATTTAACTTATATGCAGAGTACATCATGAGAAATGCCGGGCTGGATGAATCACAAGCCGGAGTTAAGATTGCCGGGAAAAATATCAACAACCTCAGATATTCAGACGATACCACCCTAATGGCAGAAAGTGAAGAGGAACTAAAGAGCCTCTTGAAGAGGGTGAAAGAGGAGAGTGCAAAAGCTGGCTTCAAACTCAACATTAAAAAAACTCAGATCATGGCATCTGGTCCCATCACCTCCTGGCAAATAGAAGGGGAAGAAATGGAAGCAGTGGCAGATTTTATTTTCTTGGGCTCCAAGATCACCGCAGATGGTGACTGCAGCCATGAAATTAAAAGACGCTTGCTCCTTGGGAGGAAAGCTATGGCAAACCTAGACAGCATATTAAAAAGCAGAGACATCACCTTGCCGACAAAGGTCCGTATAGTTAAAGCTATGTTTTTTCCAGTAGTAATGTATGGCTGTGAGAGTTGGACCATAAGGAAGGCTGAGCGCCGAAGAATTGATGCTTTCGAACTGTGGTGCTGGAGAAGACTCTTGAGAGTCCCTTGGACTGCAAGGAGGTCAAACCAGTCAATCCTAAAGGAAATCAACCCTGACTGCTCATTGGAAGGACAGATGCTGAAGCTGAAGCTCAAATACTTTGGCCACCTAATGCGAAGAGAGGACTCACTGGAAAAGACCCTGATGCTGGGAAAGACTGAAGGCAAAAGGAGAAGGGGACGGCAGAGGATGAGATGGTTAGATAGCATCACCGATGTAATGAACATGAATTTGAGTAAACTCCGAGAGACAGTGGAGGACAGGAAGGCCTGGCGTGCTATGGTCCATGAGGTCACGAAGAGTCGGACACGACTAAACAACTGAACAACAACAACAACAAAATCCTAATTACAAAGTTATTTACAATTCCAATATAATTGGGATTATGCCCAAATATTTAATTGCCAGGCGCTCCTCCCCTGGAAACCCCGCGCTGTCTGTGGGGAGAGAAAAGCAGCCACCGCACAGGCCTGCTTAAAAAACAACCACCCTGAAACCGCTTTTGAGCCGCCTCTTCGGAGGGTCCCTGCGGTCCCGCCGGGTGCACCCCCCCACCCCGCCGTTCGGCATCCTCTCCCCCCGCTAACCCGAGCCCTGCGGTGGCCGGGGGAGGCAAGCCAGGCTCCGTTCCGGCGGGGCGACTGTAGCGACTGGAGGTGGCCAAGGGGAGAGCAGGCGGCTCTTCGCCCTCAGTGCGCCGCTGGGCCCCGCTGCACCCCTGCCTGGCTCAGTTTCCCCCGGCCACCGCAGGGCTTGGGTTAGCGGGGGGAGAGGACGCCGAACGGCGGGGTGGGGGGATTGATGGGGCGGGAGGGTGCACCCGGCGGGCCTCCCGCGGCTGCTTAGAAGCAGAAAAAATACTTTGCACATGATCAAGGGCACTCCTGCCATGTTTTAAAAGGAGGGCGGTTCCACAGGGAAGAGGAGGGCGCTTGGGCAACCCCAAGGCTCTAGCTTCTTGCCCTGCCTGTCCCCCGCTCCCCCGGAAACCCTCCGGATCTCCTTGGGTGTACACTTGGACTTCCCGGATTGGCGAGTTGTGTGAAGCGGCCTTTCTCCTGCCCCCTCTGGGTTTCCAGGGGAGGAGCGCCTGGCAATTAAGCGATAGGGAAGGAGGAACGAAATGGGGCGTGTGGCTTGTGTGTAGCGATTCCGCCCATCCCGCGAGGTTTCTCCAACTTGAATGGCCTTCTATCATTAAGGGCAGCTTCTGCCTTTAACGCAAGACTGAAACTGCGCTTTTCCGGCCTTCCTTTTTCAAAGAGGGAGAAGTGCGGGGGGGGAGGGGGAGCTAAGCAGATTTTAAAATGCACTCGCTCAATAAGCGACTGCCGTTTGCGCTGCAAGCTGGCCTCCCAGGTGGGAAAGGGGGTGGCATTAACGCGACACAGACCGGGGATAGGCCGGACTCGGTCCCGATGTAACCCCGCCGTTAGGTCTCAAAAGCATCTGCTCGGCCCAGCAGCAACTCGTCCACTGCAAGCAGAACTCCGGCTGGCCTCCTTCCAGAGGACCCGCCCGCCCACGCTGTCTGTGGGGAGAGAAAAGCAGCCACCGCACAGGCCCGCTTAAAAAACAACCACCCCGAAACCGCTTTCGAGCCGCCTCTCCGGAGGGTCCCTGTGGTCCTGCTGGGTGCACCCCCCCACCCCGCCGTTCGGCATCCTCTCCCCCCGCTAACCCGAGCCCTGCGGTGGCCAGGGGAGCCAAGCCAGGCTCTGTTCCGGTGGGGCGACTGTAGCGACCGGAGGCGGCCAAGGGGAGAGCAGGCGGCTCTTCACCCTCAGCGCGCCGCTGGGCCCCGCTGCACGCCCGCCTGGCTCGGCTTCCCCCGGCCACCGCAGGGCTCGGGTTAGCGGGGGGAGAGGACGCCGAACGGCGGGGTGGGGGGATTGATGGGGCGGGAGGGTGCACCCAGCGGGCCTCCCGCGGCCGCTTCTCCAGGAGCGCCAAGGCGGGTTGCTCGCATCCCGGGCCCGCGCCCTTGCCCAGCGCCTGGATGCCTCGGCCAGCCAGCGCGCCAGCCGCTCCGGCGAAAACTCCGGCACTGCCATTGCTCGCCGGCTGGCCCCTCCTCCCCAAAGGTGGCGCTCCACAGGCCCCGGTTTCCAGGGCCGTTCCTGCCACATCCTTTCAGCCTCTGACGCCCAACGGCGGGGTGGGGGGATTGATGGGGCGGGAGGGTGCACCCAGCGGGCCTCCCGCGGCTGCTTCTCCAGGAGCGCCAAGGCGGGTTGCTCGCATCCCGGGCCCGCGCCCTTGCCAAAGCGCCTGGATGCCTCGGCCAGCCAGCGCGCCAGCCGCTCCGGCGAAAACTCCGGCACTGCCATTGCTCGCCGGCTGGCCCCTCCTCCCCAAAGGTGGCGCTCCGCAGGCCCCGGTTTCCAGGGCCGTTCCTGCCACATCCTTTCAGCCTCTGACGCCCAACGGCGGGGTGGGGGGATTGATGGGGCGGGAGGGTGCACCGTCGAGGCCTCCTTGGGAGGAAAGCGGGGAAGCCCCGCAGCCCCTCGAAGGGATCCACCGGGGATCACACGCCTCTTCTCGCTGGGGCCCTCCGAGCAGTCGCTGCCTCCGGGTCGCGGGGATTCTGGCATGGGCACCCGCTGGACATGGGGAGAGAGGCCGGGAACAGACGGATGTGGCGGTAGGCGCAGGAGCGGGACTCCTCGCCTCACCCCTGCATGACCGCCCGGCTTTGCCTGGCCTCAACGCCCGAACGTGGTGAGGGAGAAGGGAAGAGGCTCGGGAGCGCCCAAGTGCCAGACGGGCAGCTCCGCCCGCGCACCTCACCCAGACATGCCGCCAGCAGCAGCTCCCAAGGCACGCCGGTCCCTCCTCCGTCGAAGGGAGCGGCAGAGAGCCCCGCGGGCTGTGCGCGAGGTGTGGGCGGCTGCGGGTGGCCCCAGCCTTGGAGAGCGAGAGCGAGAACGCGTAAGAGCATAAGAGTTTGGGGGCGGGATCCAATCGCGTGGAAGGGGCGGGGGTGAGTTCAGCTGTGGAAGAGCCACACTCAAGGGGCCAAAGAGCCGCATGTGGCTCGCGAGCCACCATTTCCAACCCTTGCTCTAGATAACCCTGAGTCAGCTAGCAATGCGTCCATTACTGTTTGTAGCGCTAAATTTCTTCGTTCCACCATGCCATTCTCAGCTGAACTATGCGGATTGGTTCTCCTGTGTGCAATGCCCCTCCTACTGAGCCATTGCTGAAAACTGCCACTCATAAACTCAGTACCCCGGTCAGTCTGCAAACTACACACCTTTGTGTTATATCTACGTTCCACAAACTGCACCCAATTCCTGAACTTATCAAATGTCTGGCTCTTAGCTTTCAACAGATAACAGAACCCGAATCTAGTGAAATCATCAACAATTACTAAGACATATTTAGCACCACCTAATGTGGCTGGTAATGGGCCAATTAGGTCAGCGTGAACTAATTCAAAACATTTCTGTGACTTTCTATCACTTAATTTGCTTACAAGATACACCTTAGACTTAGCAACCTTACATGCCGTGCAATCCAGATAAGCTTGGCGCAGTTTCAACTTCATTCCAGAACTTGCTTCAGACATCTTTTCAACCACTTTGAAACTTGGATGCCCCAACCGTCTATGCCAAGGGTCGGAAATGGCGGCTCGCGAGCCAGATCTGGCTCTTTGGCCCCTTGACTCTGGCTCTCTCTCTCTCTCTCTGCTGCCCGACATCCGGAAAGCCGGTCTCCAGAAGCAGCAGGCTTCAGCCCGCCTCTCTGCTCTCCTTTGGCGCGCGCTGATTGGTGGAGGCTCAGAAGGAAGGACGCCTCCACCAATCAGCATCTCTGTTTCTTCTCCAGGAGAAGAACCCTGGAGAAGAAACAGAGACGCTGATTGGTGGAAGCTCAGAAGGAAGGACGCCTCCACCAATCAGCGTCTCTGTTTCTTCTCCAGGAGAAGAACCCTGGAGAAGAAACAGAGACGCTGATTGGTGGAAGCTCAGAAGGAAGGACGCCTCCACCAATCAGCATCTCTGTTTCTTCTCCAGGAAACCCCGCCCCCTTCCACGCGATTGGCCCCCGCCCGCAAACCCTGCCCCCTGGCTCTCGAGCATTTCAAAATGTGCACGAGCATGTCAAAATGGCTCCCGGCATAAAAAGTTTGCTGACCCCTGGTCTATGCCACAAATGTTCACATGAATCATGGTTTGGTTTGTTGATCATTGCTACATCATGTCTTGGGTTTCATCTCATACAGACTGTTCTGCAATACACCCTTACCACAGACATGATTATTTTGCATAACAATGCATTCACCCTTCCCAAACCTTACATCATATCCCTGTTTATCTAACTGAGAAACACTTAAGATATTGTACTCTAGGTCTGGTACACATAGCATAGGTAATTCAATATTCAAACTAGGTAAAAACACAGACCCTTTTGCAAAAACAGATGCAAAAGTTCCATTTGCCAGGCTAACATGGTCCCGTTCAGCCTGTGTAAACCTTTTAAACATCTTCTTGTCATTGGCAATACTTTCACTTGCTCCGCTGTCCAGAAGCCACGTTTCCTTTAAATTCCTTCCAGTAGAATTTATCACTGACAGCTGGACAGCACTCCGTTGCTTGGCAATCCTCGGCTTGACTTTTGCCTTACCTTTACAGTCCCGTTGCAAATGCAATTTAGAACCACAGCGAAAACAGCATTTAACAGATAAAACTTTATCAGTAGTACAAGGAATACACTCCTCCATAGAACTGTTCTGTTTCGGCTTAATTATGTTACATTCCTTCCTTCTTTGTTCCTCCTCCAGAAGCCTCCCAGTCAGATAATTTATGGTCAAATCCCTCTCAGATAAAGACCCGAAACTGGTAGCTAAATTATCCCTTGTTTCATTAAGTGAACTGAGAATTACATAAACCTTATGCGCTTCTGAGAATTGCATTCCTCTCTGTGCTAACTCTAGGAACAAGCCAGTCATATAATGCAAATGTTCAAGAATATTACCACTGCTACTTAATCTAGCATGATACAGTTTTCTTGTCAACATAACCTTGCATAACGGTGTGCTTCTAAGATAAACATTTCTTAAAGCTTCCCAACTTTCACTGGCTAACTGGAATTCTCTAACATAACATAATTGGCTGTCCTCCAAGCATAAAATTATGCTTGCCAATGCTCTCTCGTTCTGCAAAATAGCTTCTTTATCATCCAACTCGTCCAGTGGCTCATGGACAGCTTTCCAAATACCTTCCCGGCGAAGAAACATTTCCATCTTGTACGCCCACGACAGATAATTGGAGTCATTCAGCCATTCCATAGGAAAACCACCTCCAATAGTAGACTGCATGTTCACTGTGCTCATAGCTCCTCAGCCCCTCCTGGGCAGACACCGATGAATAAATAGCACAGACTTTATCAGAATGTCCTTCAGCTGCAAACAGGCCTAGGAAAAATAAACGGCCAGGCATGGAACCTGTAAAAGCTCCAAAGTCGCCCCAGATATCCACACGACTCCTGGATATGCTTCCAACGTCCTCACAGCCGTGCCAGCATCCAACTGCACACGTTCCACTGATGGGCTCGTAACCTGTCAGAGTGCGCAACGTGGGGCAGCCTGCTACTTTTTCCAAGACTCCAGTGATCCATGTTCTATGCAGTAAATAGACACTCAAGCAGAGATTAGATAAAATAGTCTATTTACTTTATATACATACGTAGTCAAAATACAGTCCAGTAACATCCAACTGCAGTTACAAATGATAACAGCAATGAGCAGGAATACAGCAACGAGAAGGAATACAGCAACGAGAAGAAAGAACACAAGAACTTCTCTTCCTTTATACAAATACTGACCTATCACGTTATAGGTCACTCTCATCATCTGCCACACCCAACTAAACTATAGCACCTGAAGTACGAGTCATTACTGCCACATCATACCTTCAACAATGGCTGCTAAGTGGATGACTTGCAGAATAATTCCCCTCTCACCTAGATATCAAGCCTCTCTTGTATAATTTATCTATCTGTAAATTCCTGGGTATATACAAACCCCAACAAAACAACATTTACATACCATTCATAAGAGACAATAGAAAAGCCAGAAGACCAGAACACCTCCTTGACAGCAATCAACAACCAGATAGGCAAAGATTAACAGCAAGATTAGCACCAGAGGAGCAATCAAACAACACAATAGACCCTAATCAAGGAACTGTTAACTCAGTCAATCTACCAAGCAGCAAACAACAACCCAATCAAGGTACTACCAAGGAGAGTACAACACCCCCACCAACACAGGCAGGACAAGCCAGGGTATATAAACAGAGAGCAAGTTCCACTCCCTTTTCACACTGAAGATGTTGCCTAGCCTGGCAATGAAATGTCTGCAAGAAAACAACAATAACAGTCTTGAGTCGAGGCTTGGAGATTTAAAGTAACAGCATTTATTTTGGCCAAGACAAAGCTGGGTGAGGTCTCCAAAGACATCATGACAGTAAAATGTCTGGGAAGATCCACACACACACTTCGCAAGTACAGTACTTATATAGGGTTTGCAAAGCTCAGTAAGAAAGCATCATGAACTCTCCTAGTAACAGGGCAAGGATCCTAAATCTGCATGGCTAGCAGTAAGCATCCTAGAGACCTCCAGGGGCAGTCTGCATGTCTCCTGATATTCTAAACAAACCTTGCTGAGCGTTATCTCCCTAGAGACAGCAGCAAGGTCCCTGCGTCTCCTCTCACCTAGTTTCTAACAGCAAGCAGTTTCCAGAAGCAAGATGGCGGTGGTTAAACTAAGCTAACCCTTACAGTATATAAACAGAGAGCAAGTTCCACTCCCTTTTCGCACTGAAGATGTTGCCTAGCCTGGCAATGAAACATCTGCAAGAAAACAACAAGGCTCAGAGAGCACCATGGACTCCACAATGCAATGTAATGAAACTAGAAGGAGATAAGCACTGCATAATCCAGTGTTGTTATTATCAGTTGTATCGCACTGAGACCTTCTTAATTCCTGGAGCTGATTTTTTAAAGTCACAAAACAGAATATATCAGTAAGCATGAAATGACTTATTTGCTTTATGAATACGTACCATGCAAGATTCCTTTAAATGCTGGGGAATGTAACCAGAATATTCAGAAAACTAGAGGTTGTTGTTGTTGTTCAGTCATTTAGTCGTGTCCGACTCTTCGTGACCTCATGGACCATAGCACGCCAGGCCTTCCTGTCCTCCACTGTCTCCCGGAGTTTACTCAAATTCATGTTCATTACATCAGCGATGCTATCTAACCATCTCATCCTCTGCCGTCCCCTTCTCCTTTTGCCTTCAGTCTTACCCAGCATCAGGGTCTTTTCCAGTGAGTCCTCTCTTCACATTAGGTGGCCAAAGTATTTGAGCTTCAGCTTCAGCATCTGTCCTTCCAATGAGCAGTCAGGGTTGATTTCCTTTAGGATTGACTGGTTTGACCTCTTTGCAGTCCAAGGGACTCTCAAGAGTCTTCTCCAGCACCACAGTTCGAAAGCATCAATTCTTCGGCACTCAGCCTTCCTTATGGTCCAACTCTCACAGCCATATATTACTACTGGAAAAAACATAGCTTTAACTATATGGACCTTTGTCGGCAAGGTGATGTCTCTGCTTTTTAATATGCTGTCTAGGTTTGCCATAGCTTTCCTCCCAAGGAGCAAGCGTCTTTTAATTTCATGGCTGCAGTCACCGTCTATGGTGATCTTGGAGCCCAAGAAAATAAAATCTGCCACTGCTTCCATTTCTTCCCCTTCTATTTGCCAGGAAGTGATGGGACCAAATGCCATCATCTGGGTTTTTTTAATGTTGAGTCAGCTTTTGCACTCTCCTCTTTCACCCTCATCAAGAGGCTCTTTAGTTCCTCTTCACTTTCTGCCATTAGGGTGGTATCGTCTGCATATCTGAGGTTGTTGATATTTCTCCCAGCAATTTTGCACTCTCCTCTTTCACCCTCATCAAGAGGCTCTTTAGTTCCTCTTCACTTTCTGCCATTAGGGTGGTATCGTCTGCATATCTGAGGTTGTTGATATTTCTCCCAGCAATCTTAACTCCGGCTGTGATTCATCCAGCCCGGCCTTTCTCATGATGTACTCTGCATATAAGTTAAATAAGCAGGGTGATAATATACAGCCTTGTCGTACTCCTTTCCCGATTTTGAACCAGTCGGTTGTTCCATGTCCGGTTCTAACTGTTGCTTCTTGACCCGCATACAGTTTTCTCAGGAGACAGGTAAGGTGGTCTGGTACTTCCATCTCTTTAAGACTTTGCCACAGTTTGTTGTGATCCACACAATCAAAGGCTTTAGCGTAGTCAATGAAGCAGAAGTAGATGTTTTTCTGGAACTCTCTTGCTTTTTCCATGATCCAGCGAATGTTGGCAATCTGATCTCTAGTTCCTCTGCCTCTTCGAAACCCAGCTTGCACTTCTGGTAGTTCTCGGTTCACATACTGCTGAAGCCTAGCTTATAGGATTTTGAGCATAACCTTGCTAGCATGTGAAATGAGCGCAATTGTACGGTAGTTTGAGCATTCTTTGGCATTGCCTTTCTTTGGAATTGGAACGTAAACTGACCTTTTCCAATCCTGTGGCCACTGTTGAGTTTTCCAAATTTGTTGGCATATTGAGTGCAGCACTTTAACAGCATCATCTTTTAGGATTTTAAATAGCTCAGCTGGGATACTGTCTTCTCCGCTAGCTTCGTTGTTAGTAATGCTTCCTAAGGCCCACTTGACTTCACTCTCTAGGATGTCCGGCTCAAGGTCAGTGACCACACCATCGTATTTATCAGGGATATTAAGATCTTTCTTGTATAGTTCTGTGTATTCTTGCCACCTCTTCTTAATCTCTTCTGCTTCTGTTAGGTCCCTGCCTTTTTTGTCCTTTATCATGCCCATCTTTGCACAAAACATTCCCTTGATCTCTCCGATTTTCTTGAAGAGATCTCTAGTCTTCCCCATTCTATTGTTTTCCTCAATTTCTTTGCATTGTTCATTTAAGAAGGCCTTCTTATCTCTCCTTGCTATTCTCTGGAATTCTGCATTCAGTTGTTTATATCTTTCCCTTTCTCCCTTGCCTTTTGCTTCCCTTCTTTCCTCAGCTATTTGTAAAGCCTCATCAGTCAGCCACTTTGCTTTCTTGCATTTCTTTTTCTTTGGGATGGTTTTAGTTGCTGCCTCCTGTACAATGTTACGAACCTCCATCCATAGTTCTTCAGGCACTCTGTCTACCAGATCTAATCCTTTAAATCTATTCCTCACCTCCACTGCATATTCATAAGTGATATGATTTAGGTCATACCTGATTGGTCTAGTGGTTTTCTCTACGTTCTTCAATTTAAGCCTAAATTTTGCGATAAGAAGCTCATGATCTGAGCCACAGTCAGCTCCAGGTCTTGTTTTTGCTGATTGTATAGAGCTTCTCCATCTTTGGCTGCAAAATATATAATCAATCTGATTTCGGTATTGACCATCTGGTGATGTCCATGTGTAGAGTCGTCTCTTGTGTTGTTGGAAAAGAGTGTTTGCTATGACCAGCGTGTTCTCTTGACAGAACTCTATTAGCCTTTGCCCTGCTTCATTTTGTACTCCGAGGCCGAACTTGCCTGTTATTCCAGTTATTTTTTGACTTCCTACTTTAGCATTCCAGTCCCCTATGATGAAAAGGACATCTTTTTTTGGTGTTAGTTCTAGAAGGTGTTGTAGGTCTTCATAGAACCGGTCAACTTCAGCTTCTTCAGCATCAGTGGTTGGGGTCTTGGACTTGGATCACTGTGATGTTGAATGGTTTGCCTTGGATTCGAACTGAAAGCATTCTGTTGTTTTTGAGGTTGTACCCCAGTACTGCCTTTCCCACTCTTTTATTGACTATGAGAGCTACTCCATTTCTTCTAAGGGATTCTTGCCCACAGTAGTATATATAATGGTCTCCTGAATTAAATTCGCCCATTCCTGTCCATTTTAGTTCACTGATTCCCAAGATGTCGATGTTCAATCTTGTCATCTCATGTTTGACCACATCCATCTTACCTTGATTCATTGATCTTACATTCCAGGTTCCTATGCAATATTGTTCTTTACAGCATCGGACTTTCCTTCCACTTCCAGACACATCCACAACTGAGCGTCCTTTCGGCTTTGGCCCAGCCGCTTCACTCTTTCTGGAGCTACTTGGAATTGCCCTCTGCTCTTCCCCAGTAGCATTTTGGACACCTTCCGACCTGAGGGGCTCATCTTCCGGCGTCATATGTTTTAGCCTTATGATACTGTCCATGGGTTTTCTTGGCAAGGATACTGGAGTGGTTTGCCATTCCCTCCTCCAGTTTTGGACCACGTTTTGTCAGAACTCTCCGTCATGACCTGTTCTTCTTGACCTGACTTCATTGAGTTACGCAAGCCCCTTCGCCACGACAAGGCAGTGATCCATGAAGGGGCTAACTAGAGGTGGGCTAAACTAAAAAGATGGATTATGAAAAGTCTCAGAATTGAAAACTCAAGGGAGATAATCTCTGTCTAACCACACTTTTTTTTTATCCATTCAATCAAGTCCGATTCTCAGAGACTGCCTGGACAAGTCCCTGCAGTTTTATTGGCAGGTTTTTCAGAAATGGTTTGCCATTGCCTGCTTCCTAGGGCTGAGAGAGAGTGACTGGCCCAAGGTCACCCAGCTGGCTTTGTGCCTAAGGAAGGGTAGAACTCACGGTCTCCTGGTTTCTAGCCTGATGCCTTAACCACTACACCAAACTGGCTCTCATCTATCTATCTATAAATTTTTTATTGAAAATTTTTAGACAGATAAAAGATAAACATGAAAATAAAGAAAAGTTAGAGAATTATATTTATAAAATAAAGTTGGAGAAAGAAAAAAAGATAAAAGAAAAAGTGAAGAAAGCAATACGGTTAAAGAAAGAAAAAAGAAAAGGATAATTAAAGAAGCGACTTCCAATCTTCTTTGCAGCAGTTACAAGTAAAGTGATTATCCCTACACCCTCATTCAAATTACATTACAGAGATCCCTTCTGTCCCATATTCAATGCTTTTTTCAATCAGCAAATCCACAAATCAATATTTCACTTTATTTCTGTTTTCAGCAAAAAGTCCATAAAAGGTTTCCAGTCTCTTATAAAATTAATTGTTTTTTCCCTGACCAAATAGGTCAATTTTGCCATTTCTACTAATTCTGTCATCTTTACAATCCATTCCTCCATTGTAGGTATTTCAGTATTTCTCCATTGCTGTGCATATAATAATCTTGCTCCAGTTACCATATATAAAATCAATCTTCCATAAGTGTTTCCTAAATGATTATCCATAAATTCCAATAAGAAAAGTTCTGGGTTCAGCTCAATATTTATCTTTAAAATTCTTTGTATGAACATATATATTTGTATCCTTTTTGTTTGTTTGTTTTTTCACAAGTCCACCATGCACGGTAAAATGTCCCTTCATGTTTTTCACATTTCCAACATTAACTAGAAGTACCTTTGTACATCTTAGTTAATTTCTCTGGTGTCGTATACCAATGGTACATCATTTAATAAAAATTATCTCTTAAATTATAACACAATGTGAATTTCAACCCTTTTACCCACATTCCTTCCCATTGATCCATCCGTATGTTATAACCAAAATTCTTAGCGTATTTTGTCATGCAATCTTTTGCTTGTTCTTCTCTCATTTCAAATCTCAACAAAAGTTTATACATTTTTGCAATCACATGTTCATCATCTGTACATAGCTCAGTTTCAAATTCCATCTTATGTTGTTCAAGTCCAGTTACCTTTTTATCTAGATTAAATCTTTCTTAATTGTGCATATGAAAACCATTGAAAACTGAATCTTTTTGCAGTCAATTGTTCTCTTGACTTCATCTTAAGTTCTCCATGTTCCTGTACTAACAAACAAATATGTTAACCATTTCTCTTTGCCCACTTTTTTTTTCTTCTATAAAATGTAATGTAAATAAATGTAAATCTTGTGCCGAGACCAATGAAGGTATTTTTGGGTGCAGCCTGAGTTTGTATTTATTCCATGTTCTTAATATGGCACTTCTCACATAATGATTTTTAAAATCTATGTTAGCTTTAACTTTATCGTACCATAAAAAGCCATGCCACCCAAACCTCATGTTATGTTCTTCTAATTCTAGCATTCTCGTGTTTCTCAGCAACATCCACTCTTTCATCCAAACTGTACAGCAGGCTGCAAAATGCAATTTGAAATCCAGCAATCCTAGTCCTCCTCTTTCCTTTACATCTTGAAGAATTTTATATTTAGCCCTTGGTTTCTTCCCCTGTCATATAAATCTAGATATATCTTTTTGCCATTGCTTAAAAGGTGCATCATTTTTCAAAACAGGTATTGTTTGAAATAAAAACATCATTTTAGGTAGTACATTCATTTTCACCACAGAAATTCTTCCAAGCAATGATAAATTGTAACTTTTCCCATCTTATTAAGTCATTCTTAATTTCATTCCATACCTTGACAGTTATTTTGAAATAACATACAGTTCATATTAGCCATAACAATGCCCAAGTATTTTATTTTTTCTTTCAGTCTGAAAGCCAGTTTTTTTCAATTAATTCCTTTTGATCTTCCATCCTCATATTTTTGTTAACATCTTTGTTTTCTCCTTATTAGTTTTAAATCCAGCTAACAGACCATAGGATTTTCCAGAATTAAAACCAAATTGTCTGCAAATACCCTTAATTTATATACTTCTTGTTTAACCTTCATCCCAGCTATTCCCCCATCTTGTCTTATGTCTCTATTAAAAACTTAAAAAGCCAAAATGAACAGCAGTGGAGAAAGCGGGCATCTTTGACATATCCCTGTTTGTATTCTACAGGCTTTTGTCAATTCCCCATTAACTATCATTTGTGCTATTTGTAATGTATACATCAATTTCACTCCTTTAATAAAGCTTTTCTCCAAATTCCATATTTTACAAGATTTTAAATAGGGAAGTCCAATTCAAATTATCAAAAGGGTTCTCTGAATCTAAAAGATCAATGCAGCTTGTTTTTCATTATGATGTTACCAATATTCTAAGATTTTATGAATATTTGTAATATTATCTCTTAACTGTCTTTTAGGCAAAAAGTGACATTGGTTTTAATATATAAAGTCTTGCAGGACATTTTTCATCCTTTCAGCTAAAGTCATAGTAAATATTTTATAATCATTATCTAATATTGATATTGGTCAATAATTTCTTATTGGGTCCTGACCTTCTTTGTGAATTAATGCTATGTTTGCAGCTGTTCAGCTTTCAGGTATCCTTCCTCTTTGCAAAATGGAATTCATCATTTTCTGAAGGGGTTGCAATAGTTCATCTTTGAAATCTTTATAATAGGAGGCTGGCAATCCATCTGAGCCAGGAGCTTTCCCTATTTTAGCCTTTTTAATAACCTCACAGATTTCCCTTATTGTTATAGGTCCATTCATCATCTGCTTTTGTTTATCCATTGTTTTTGGTAAATTTTGTTTCTTTAAATATTCTTCTACTTTTACCGGGGAAATCTCTTCTCCTTTACAAAGTTTTGTATAATACTGGTAAAATATTCTTTGCATATTTGCATTATCTGTTACCATAACATTCCCATTTTGTAATTTTAATATAATTTGCTTCTCACTTTCTTTTCTCAGTTTATATGCTAACCATTTCCCTGGTTTATTTGCTGACTCAAAGTTCTTTTGTTTTGCAAAATTCATTTTTGTTTCCATTTCTTTAACTGTTAACATAGAAAGCTGGCATTGTAAAAGTATAATTTGCTGTGAGATACTTTTTCTTCCTGGAGACCTCTTTAGTTCTTCCTCTTTCATTTTTATCTCTTTTAAAATCTTATGCATCTACTCTTCTCTTTGTCTTTTCAATTTCCTATTTTGCTTCATAAATTGTCCCCTCATAAAGGCTTTACTAGCATCCCATACTGTCTTTATATCAGTGCCTTTAGTTAAATTAATCTCAAAAAAAAATTCAATTTCTTTTTACAGTCCTCAATTATTGATTCTTTTTGTAATAAAGTTTCATTTAGTCTCCATCTGTAAGTTCTAACTTTCCTCTTGCTTGTTAGACTCACTGGGTTATGATCTGAAAACGTATTTGGCAATATCTCTACTTTGTTAATACATGTATGAAGTTTCTTAGAAATCCAAATTCTTAGAAAGATCTGTGTCTTTCAAAGAAGTATGTATATTCTTTAGCATCACAATCTTTATGTCGCCAAATATCTACAAGCTCAAAGTTATCCATCATTTCAAAAAATATTTTTGGTAATTTATCTTGTGTTGATTTAATTCCTTCCACAGAGGTTCTCTCTTTTTGTGGGCAAACCACTCCATTCCAATCTCCCAAAAAACATAAGGCAGTCGTATCAATTTTTCTATAAGTCCCTTAAAAATATAACTTTATTTTCATTTGGGGCATATATTCCCAAATAGCATTATCTTAGTTTCATTCAAATTAATTTCAGTCCCTACATATTGTCCATGATCATAATTCATAATCAATTTTGGTTGTAATTGTGGCTGTATGTATAATCCAACTCCATTTTTCTTGGTTGTCCCTGCCGAAATAAATTCTTGTCCTAATTTTTTATAAGTCAAATATTTTTTATCTTTTTTTCTTATATGTGTTTCCTGTGGGCAAATTACATATTGTTTTCTTTTTTTCAAATAATGAAATACCTTTTTTCTTTTCTGTGGAGCATTTGCCCCATTTATATTCTACGTTAGTCATTTAAAATCCATGTTTATGTTGTAAACTTAGAAAAGTCTATACCTGTAGTGTCTAACGTAGTTGTCTCCTCCTGATCTTCTTGCTGTATTTGTTATAGTTTCTTCCTTTTGATCAATTGCACTCCTCCAGTTCCTCTTTGAATCTTTCATAAAAATGTCTTGCCTTCTGGACCGAATTAAGTCGGTCTCTCTGTTGCTGAAACATTAAAATCATTCCTTCCAATTTATCCCAGTGGAATGGATTCCTCTTCTGTTTATGTTTATCTGTCAAAAAGGTGTATTTGTATTCTCTTCTCTTGTGCAGTATTCTAATAAGTATTTCTTTGAGCAAAATCACTTCTGAGTTATTTATTCTTAACTTAGTATTGAAATGTTGTTGTAGAACCTGATCTCTTGTCTTCTTCCTGACAAAGTGCACAAATTTATCTCTTGGTACTTTTCTTAATTTTGCATATCTTGTATTAATTCTGTACACGTTGTCCACTTCTGCATCCATATCTTCTTCATCCCATTCCAAAAACTTTGTTAGATATTCAACATCTCTCTCTCTCTCTCTCTCTCTCTCTCTCTCTCTCTCTCTCTCTCTCTCTCTCTCTCTCTCTCTGATATCTTCACTAGTTTCCTCTGGAACTGCTCTCAGTCTTAAACAAAATTATTTCTCTCTTAATTCCAGTAATGCCACATTATCTAAATCTTTTTCCATCTCACTTCATTAAGCTTAGGAATGATCAGATGCAGAGGAGAGCAAGGTTCATTAAACTGTGCTTGCAAATCAAGATGAAGCTACCACCAGATCCAGACATTATTAGTAATAGTAGTACTGTTATTGTTTTTATTATTATTAAACAGTTTGTTATAAAAGCTCCCATCCAGCCAACTCCCAGACACTTAAGGCTTTAGCTAGTATGTGTTGAAAATACCTACTTTGAGATGCAGGTTTACTGGTACGTGTACAAGTGAACTGAAGTTCTCTGTAGTAAGGGAGAAGTAATGAAACAAACAAAGAAACATAACAGAATTGGAAAGCCAAGATAAAGATATAAACAACACATTTCTGTTCAATAGGAATCATTTTATTAAGAATATGGCTTACATCAATACAATGTAAGCACACTTCTGCTCATGCAATGCAGATTCATTTTCTCTCTCTATTTTCCACATGCCCCAATATCCCCAAATTTGCTCCATAGAGGTCCCAATCCTTTTGAGCAATTTGGGTGGGCCATGGGGAGATATATGGATGATATTCTGGAGGTGACGGACGCGACCGTGGGGGAGCTGGGGATGGTGACGGCCGACAGGAAGCTCTGGCGTGGGCTGGTCCATGAAGTCACGAAGAGTCGGAAGCGACTGAACGAATAAACAACAACAATGGGGAGATATGCAGAAGGAAAAATAACACAGCCTATCAGATGTTGTGTGTTCAGATGATAGACAAATATGACCAAATGCAACTCTAATTATTATGCACACATAAATAATTGCATGTCCAAGAGTGGTAGAAGAAATAAAGCTACTTTTTCACATTCTGAAGAAATGGTGTGATACCCAAATGTTGGGAAAAGATGGCAATTTAAAATACAGTGTTGTTCTTTTGAAATAAAGGGTAGCCCTTAAAGTGAAAAACTGGACTGTAATATTACATTTATTATACCACAAAAGGCCTGCCCTTAAAGCCCTTTTCATTAAGTTGTTTCTAAATGTATTGGTGGAAAGTGTTCCCTAAGTACAGTATATACTAATACCTCACCTTTTAGCTCTTGCTTCAGAAAAAGCATTATTTCTATCATATATCCAATCATCCCTCGAATAACGGAATCACGCCGTCACACAGAAGTTGCAATGTGGCCCATTCTTCATCCTAAAGCATAATGTTTAAATTTATTTATTAAAATTGTTTATTCACTAACCTCCTTCCGTTCTGGTGGTGCTTCCCTGTTCCCTCTCCCCCCCCCCCCCCCCGGCTCCTACTGTCTTGTTTGGATTATATTGTTTTGGGGCGGGGAGGGGGAAAAAGAGGCAGGAAAGGAGAAACTTCATTGTACAGAATGGTAATTAACAATGATGCAAACGCCAATGTTTCCATAGAAACGCTTTCTCCACTCCTGAACAGAGTAGGGCCATTTTTGAACCATTTGTCCATTTGATTAATTATGTCTTTGTGCTGAAGACGGCTTGGCTTGATTGTCTCATCATGCATTAGAGAAGCTCCTGCCTGAACAAATGGGACTATTGTTTTGGCCCTATTCATCTTGGTACATCCCTGAGAGCTGATAGACGTTTCAGCAAAATGACTGGCCCTTAATGAGCTGCAGCTTGTCAGAAGTGTTTAGGACTTCAAGCTAGGCAGAGACCACGGTCATGACAGCTTCAGTTATTAAGGCCCTGAGTGGGGTGTCTATAAAGGAGTCCGTACAATGCAGTGACCCTGGTTTGGGTATCACAAAGTTTGTAATTAACAGCTATAAGTCCCATATGATAGATTCATAATGGATTTCCAAACCTCATCAAAACTTTTAAGAGGGAGAGAGAGAGCGCGCACGAGAGCTTTTGGAGAGCCAGTTCACAGTCAGAACGAAAGCAGGCAAAAGGCTCCATGCAATAGTGTGAGCCTTCGTCAAGCAGGATTCATGGGAATGAAGTTTGAGTTTATTGATAAAGGAGGGAGTGGTGCAAATGGGAGGACAATGAAGTTTTGAGGGTCTTTAGTCCAGACTGCTTGTAATTGGATTTCCAACGGGGATTGGAGCAAGGGGTGGTGGGGTGGGGGGGTAAAATAAAATAAATTGAAAACAGGCTTCTTGGGATAGCCAGAAAAATGCCATGTGTTATTGTTCCCCTGAATTCACACTTCTTTAAGATAGCTCTCAACTGAATATATTTGACTCAGTCTGACAGCTACAGCTGACATTTTCTTAATTTCAGGAGACAAATCTGCCCATCTCATGTTTACATTAGCAACTATCCTGCTTTGAAATGTAAACAGCTTTGACTGAGAAGGGTCAATAGCAGACACTTATATCCTCATGCCTGGCAACAGGTGATCCATTCATCGCATAATGACACAACAGCATATTTTAAGGCTTTTCCCTCTCCCATCCCTGCTTGTTTCCTTTATGTTATTTCTGAGTATATGCATTACCTATCCATGGAGATGAAAAATGAAACATAGCTCTAACCCCAGCTAATGATGAAACTCAAAGAAGGGTTCCCCCCATCTTTGAAACAGTGGCTCTGCTTTGCATCTCTGGATCTTCCACTGAATGCACAGAGGCAACGCAAGATGACATGTGCTTTAAATATTTCCCCATTCAGAATCAGCGATTAAGTGGTGCTCCTAATAAACACAGATGGAAAGCAGCACCCTGTAGCTACCAACAGCCACATTTAATCAGTTAATAACTGTGGATTAAATTTAATTCAGATTAATTTGTATTAGTATAGAATTTGTAACTCAGTTGCCTTCATATTAATTTACATGTTGTCTAGACATGACATCATATTGATTCTTTCTTTGGCCTGAATCCTAATTGCAATCCTGGAAGCTAATGGATGCAAACTTTCTGCTCAAAGGAACAACAACAACAAAAACAACAACAAGATTTCCGGCTGTATTGTACCAAAGTTCGATATTACAATCCTGAGTTGTAGCCTCAGCATTGTCTGGGAAGAAAACCTCTTCTTTGTACGGCAACTTCCATGAACAAAATGTGTTGCTCCTTATATGAAGAATGTGCTGCTGGGAAAGAAGGCTACTATCATCCATCAAGGATTGTTAGCCTCCAATTCTTCAGGGAAAAATGTAGAGAGAGGAACAGAGAAGGGTTAAAAGAAAAAAGCAGCAGCAGCAAACAATAAATTGCTGTTGAGCAAACTGGGCTGCACCATTGTCAAGGTTAGCTGTCATTTCCAATTGTGTCTGGTGAACAGCCAAGGCACAGATTGGACATCTTGCTTATGAGCCTTAGAGCCACAGAGAAGAATCTTACTTACTTACCCCTAAGTCTGAATGGAGTATTTGATCAAGATGCCTTGAGATTGTACAGTGTACTGCTAGGGATCCGTAGCACCAGTCTTTCTCTGTTGTTTTTAAAAGAAGGAACTGGGCTATTTTCTGATGTTCCTCTGCTAGGGATCCTAGGAGTTATCAAAGACTCTGTTATATGATGATCATAATATCTTACTCTTGTTGGAAGAAATTAAGAACACTGTCTGCCCTCCATGTTGTCTTCCCCCAGAACATGTAAAGGAAGCCCCAATTGTTAAAAAAGTTTACAAAATAGAATGAGTTTGATAATGCCAGAGATTAAGATGTAAAAGGAAGCCCAACTACTTAGACAAAGGATTCCCTTCCGATTCAATCGGAAACCTTGGAACACCAAAAGTCAGCTCATTTACAGAACTTAGCCAGCCCATTCAGGTAGACCTTCTTCCCCAGCCAAACAGATCTCTATAATCAAATCACAAAAGATTCCTTCCAAGGTGGACATTCTAAGCTAGTAGACAAAGCCACAGCACCGCAGGGAAACCAGACGGTCAAGGCAGGAAACACCAACAGCAGGGGGCCTGACCACAGAGCGCCTCCTCTCTGAAATCCGGTAAACTACACTCTTCTCAAGTTCCTAGGGGGTGGGAACACCTTTACATAGCAACAGTCAAGCTCTCCTATATAAGGGGCTGCTGGGGAAACACACGTGTGGCCACCCTCGACAACATGCTTACTCTGTATTTTGTGTTCTCAAAGAATAAACCTTTAACCTCTGTTCCAGCAATCGCCTGCGTTTCTTCATTCCCGGCTTGGGACGAACCCTTGGTAAGATTTCCTTCTAACACTCTAATTCTGTTTAGCTGTATGCACATTTTCCCAGTCCTGCATTTTTGTTCATTATATTATCTAGGCTTTCTCCAAGGTAAATTAAAATGCTTTATAGTCATGATTACATTTGTCTGCAAAATAAAACATGGAAGAGAAAATTGATATCTGAATTGCACAGAAAACTAATGCCATCACTGATGCAGGAATATCCCAATGTTATGTCTGTAGCTTGAATCATGTCAACTGGATTTCCAGTTTACATGATTCAAGCTACAGACAATTCCACCTGGATGACTGAGAACCTTCATAGACATATCCCAATGTTATGCTTTCTCCATTACAGCCACCAAGAGAAAATCTCTGGACATGCCATTTTTGCAATGTTTTTCAAACTTGGCAACTTTAAGATGTGTGGACTTCAACTCTCAGAATTCCCCAGCCAGCATGCTGGCTGGGAAATTCTGGGAGTTGAAGTCCACACATCTTAAAAGTTGCCAAGTTTGAAAAACACTGTTCTATTGTAACAGTGAAATCACACAGTATTCACACATCCTGTTTGTATGAGGTGCTTACCTGAGTAAGGGGCAAAGAGGGTAAGCATTGTCTGCAAACTCAAAACTGAGTTAATTAATCAGGGTAATTAGCCCCAGAGGGAAGGAATTACTATTATCACCCAATGGACTCAGTCTTGTTTGAAGTTAAAGCAACCCACTCTTCAAACAGCTAACTCTCTCTGGTATCTGAACTACTTGGCAGAGGATTAAATCTCTCTTTCTATGTCTGTAATCAAGATGACTTTTTACAGAGGGCCTGTGAAAATAACACTTCTGTAGGCATTCCAACTTGGTGGTCACTTTGGTTTTCTCCTGCCATGGCCATACTGGGAAGATAGAGAAAGAGTAAAAATGGCTGGTAATCGGTTTAATCCTTCTCCCCCAACCTGATCATAGTAAAGTTGGCTCCAATCATGCCATCACAGACTTTTTTTTCTTTTATTCCCTCCAGAGGGAGGGGGATAAAAACAAAAAATCAATATTTTTTGCTTTTTTTTAAAAAAAAAAAAACATTTTTAAATAATAAAATATTTTTTAACTTTTTTTGGAGAGCCAGTTTGGTCTAGTAGTTAAGGCAGAGGTGGGGAACGTCCGGCCCACGGGCCATATAAAGCCCACGAAATCATTTGGTCTGGCCCTCGCAAGGCAACTGCAGGCAGGACTTGATCTAGGAGCTCCCGCCCGCAAACCCCACCCCCTTCCGTGCGATTGGCTCCCGCCCGCAAACCCTGCCCCCTGGTCTGCGAATGATGATACAAATATCAAAATGGACCTTGGCAGAAAAAAGGTTCCTCACCCCTGGGTTAAGGCAACAGGCTAGAAACCAGGAGACTGAGAGTTCTAGTCCTGCCTTAGGCATGAAAGCCGGCTGGGTGACCTTGGGCCAGTCCCTCTCTCTCAGCCCAACTCACCTCACAGGGTTGTTGTTGTGGGGAAAATAGGACGAGGAAGGAGTATTAGGTATGTTCCCCGCCTTGAGTTATTTATAAAAATAATAAAGGCAGGATAGAAATTAAATAAATAAATATATGGGAGAGGCTTTTTCTGGTGATATGAGGACTCAAAGAACTGATTGCAGTATAACTGATCATGTTATCCCTGTTCCTCTGCTGCTTCTAGCACCCAAAAGTGTGTCGGTTGACTGGTCAAGGAGATGGCTGGGTCATTTGTGTCCTGAGGACTGGGACACAAATCAGTAGATTGTCTTGCTTAGACTGAGAGCTAGTAGAGTACAATCCATGTTGCTAATGACTCTTGCACATTGTCAATGCCATCTATAATTTCTTCACACTGAACAAATTGCAAATGTGGGTGTAACAAAGAAATCAGCTTTATTGTGATTTAGTACAATTTACTTTCCCTTTAGGAGCTGAAGTCTGTCAAAGTTCTCTTAGGACAGGTGTAACACAATTGCTATTGTTGTTGTTGTATGAAATGGTGAGCTGCTGTTGTGATGTCACATTGCATGTTTGGCCATTCTGATATTATGGTAGTTAGGATGCAAACAAATCCACTGATAGTTGTGTGACTGAGTCTAATCTATCTTCAAATGCAGCTAGGAAAATCCTGTGAAAACAAAGCATAATAATAGACTGTCAGCTGAGAGTGAATTAGAAAAAGGCAGACTGAGACAAACTTTGAGAAGGTGAGGAGAAGAAAAGGGAGGGGCTGCCATGTTGGTTGAGATTTAGAATTCATTTCACCGTCTAATGTAATAATAGGATAAAAGATTAGCAGTGGTCTTTGTAGAATAAGATGAGCAAAGAAAGGAAGAGCTTGGCATCTTCTTTATCTTTCTTTCTGTAAGATGTCTATGTACATTATTTCTTTCCATAGTTGTCAATGTCACCTTTGATAATTAATATAGTACTTAGCAAAAATATAAACCAATAATACCTTAAAATCATGTTTATAAAGTCCATACATTCATATTGTGTTCAACTGTATTTACTAATCAGTTATTTGATTCAATTTTTTTAAAAAGCACATTTATGCTTAAAATAAAATCATGGTTTCCTCTCTTTAATTTCATTTTTAAAATACCAAGGAAATAAGCTGACATATATTTCAGTTTAGTTTACTTATTAGATAATCTATTAAAGATCCTTAAAAGGCTGGAAATGCTGGGTAGTTAAAATACATCTACAGTACATCTTTCCTTCATTGAGAAATGTATGAATTCCAGGGTAGTAACTGCCAAAATAGATGAATTTTTCAATTATGTGGATATGTGCATGGTTCCTGCATACATTTTAGAAATGGGGCACAGTTTTGTTTTGTTTTTCTCTCTCATTCAGCAGTCCCAGGTGACTATTAAGTAGCAGAATTTCTCCCATCTTTCATAATATGACTACTCTTGTTTATTAAGCTATAGTTAAAGCAACTCATGGTGTATATGTGAACCAGTTCTTAATGTGAACACCTTATACCTTGATTGAGTCTTACGAATGGGCTTTTCATCTGTATGGAAGGCTTATAGAACCCTGTCTTCAAGACATAGAAATCTTAGATATTCTTCATCTGAATTCCTGTTTTGGTAACCTATAAGGATCAGAAGATCCCAGGATTATCTACAAGGACACTTAAACAGGCTATGTGATGTTCTTATAGTGATAAAAGTTTGAGTCTGCTATGCCTAGCACAACCTGGTCTTTTATCAAGAATTCAGTAATAAATACTTAGGCAATCAGAAAACCTTGGCCCCTATAGTTGTGTGTGACTGGCTCACACTCCCTGAAAAAAGTGGTTGGTGACTTGGGGAAACTCCTGGACTTATAGTTTCTGCTTAAACAGCATATGGAAGCCATGGCTAGGGTTCTTTTACCCAGCTCCAGGTGGTCCACAAGGAACAATCCAATCTGGACTAGGATGCCCTGATGATGGTAACTCATGCCCTGATCATCACTCAGCTGGACTACTGTAATACAGTGTTCATGGGCCTGCTTTTGGAAATAACCTGGAAGCTGCTGCGGGTACAGAATAAAGCAGCCGGATTGCTGGTGGGTCAGCCCTACCAGCACAGGGTAACACCAAGTTTAAGGTTGCTGCAGTATTAAAATAGGCATCTGGACCAAATTCAAAGAGCTGGTTATTACCAGCAGGTAATAATTATAGCATAGCACAGAGCTTTCCAAACTGTGTGTCAGGACACATTAGTGTGTCGGCTGCAGTGTCTGGATGTGTCGCGGCTGCTGCTACCTCCGAGCCCTGCCAGGATTCCGCGCAGGTCCTAGTGCCTGCCTTGTGCCTGGCTGCCTCCAAACCTGCCCTGCCAGGATTCCACGCAGGTCCTAGTGCCTGCCTTGTGCCCTGCTATAAGAGTGTGTCGCGAAATGATGCTGTGCTGTAAGAGTGTGTCGTGAAATTATGCATGTCTAAAAAGTGTGTCACCAACATGAAAAGTTTGGAAAGCTCTGCCCTAGGCACTAGGTCTAGGCCATAGCTTTCCAAACTGTGTGTCAGGACACATTAGTGTGTCGGCTGCAGTGTCTGGGTGTGTCGTGGCTGCTGCTGCCTCCAAACCTGCCCTGCCAGGATTCCACGCAGGTCCTATTGCCTGCCTTGTGCCCTGCTGTAAGAGTGTGTCGCGAAATGATGCATGTCTAAAAAGTGTGTCACCAACATGAAAAGTTTGGAAAGCTGTGGCATAGCAGCAGGTTCCTCCAAACATTGCCTTACCAAACTTGATTCTGCCCAACTGGGATGAACGTCTCAAAAGGACCTTTCTTCCTTCCTTTTTTAAAAAATGACATTTTAAGACATACAAATGCTGGTAGGAAGGTAGTGAGTAGCATGTGATCTGTTGTGAGGAACGGATGCTTGTTAAAATATGTGAAAATATCTGTATATAAGAGTACATATAAGTATATATATGGAAGTGAGAGCTGAATATGTCAGGAGAAACATACAAGTAAATTGAATGCAGTGGGAACATATGAGTGGATCACAACATCTGACCTGTTTGTTCAGTGTAGAATCCCGGAGTGCCATGAGTTTTTATAAAGTTTTATAGAGTTTTATAGTCTTTCTTGATTTTTATTCTGAATGTTGGGAAGGGGTTGTTTTAACTGTAATTTGTAATTATAAATTTAATTTGTAAACCGCCCAGAGTCCCCCTACGGGGAGATGGAGCGGTGATACAAATCGAATTATAAATATATATATATATAGTTTTGTGCACTGCCCAGGGTTGTTACAATATGGGCAGCTATATACATCTTTTAAAATAAATAAATAAAAGGTGCCTGTAATCTTGTATGCGAAGTTGTTGGAGCCTGTGATGGTGCTATTGGTACAAATGTGGGGGCAAAGTAAATGTGGGGAGATGGAATATTTCAGTAGTGTGTATAATAAAGCAAGAAGTGATCAGGTAAAAATGAATATGTGATGAATGAATGTGGATTGAATACAAAAGTGAGGGACCAATATGAAAGAAGTACATTGAATTGTTTTGTCATATAGAGAGAATGAATGAGGGTTGAATCGGAACACAAGTATATGAAGGAATGGTGAATTGGTTGAGATAACAGGAAAGATCAAGAAAGGTATGGTTGGATGGAATGACGGGCTCCTCAAAAAGGGAAAGGAAGAAATTTAAAGAAAGACAATATATAGAGTGGTGTATGGATATAATGAAAGTGTTCTTGGCATTGTAGCTTATTACAAGTTGAAGGGGAATCACTCAACAGTGTAACATTGCTGTGAAGAAGGCCAATGCAGTTTTAGGCTACTCCACAGAAATCTGTCTGTCTATCCGTTCAGTTGTGTCTGACTCTTGGTCACTTTGTGGATCGATGCTTTCCATGCCTTTCTATCTCTTACAGCTTCCTTTAGTTCCATCAAAGTCATTCCAGTGTCCCTTCTGATGGTGTCAAGCCATTGAGTCCTAGGGTGGCCCCTTTTACCACTGATCAGTCCCAGCATAATTGTCTTTTCGAGTGAGTCGGCTCGCATAACATGACTGAAGTATGACAGTTTTTGTTTGGTGATCTTGGCTTCCAGGGATATTTTTGGTTTGACTCTGTCTAGGACTTCCTTGTTGGTCATCTTTGCTGTCCATGAGATGCGTAGTAGTTGTCTCCAGCACCACAATTCAAATGCATCTATCTTTCTCCTATCTGCCTTCCTCAAAGTCCAAGCTTCACAACCATATGTAGCTATTGGAAATATGATCGTATTAACTAGTCTGCATTTGATTTGGAGGCTGATATCTTTATTCTTCCAGATGTTATTTATGCTGGTCATTGCTGTTCTTCCAAGCGCTATACCTCTTCTAATCTCCGGGCTGCAGTCACCCTTTTGATCAATTTTAGAGCCAAGGAAGTTAAACTCCTTCACTGCTTCAATTACATCATTGTTGATCTTAACACTGACTTGCACATTCTCTGCCATTGTCATTATCTTTGGTTTTTTTGGTGTTAAGGCTCAATCCAAGTTTTTCACTTTCATCTTTGACTATTAGTATTAGCCGTTCTAGATCTTTTTTACTTTCCACCAGCAGCGTTGTATCATCTGCATAACAAAGGTTGTTGATGTTCCTACCGCCAATTTTTATCCCAATAGTAGATTCTTCCAGATGTGCCTTTCTCATTACCACTTCTGCGTACATGTTGAATAATGAAGGTAATAGAATACAACCCTGATGAGTGCCTTTTCCAATTTTGAACCACTCTGTGTCTCCATATGCTGTCCTTACAGTTGCTTCTTGATCAAAGTACAGAGATTGTATCAGTTGGATGAGGTGTGATGATATTCCCATTTCTTTCAAGCAGTTCCAGAGCTTGTCATAATCAACACAAAGCTTTTGTATAGTCAATGAAGCACACGTAGAGGTCTTTTTGGAATTCCCTTGCCTTTTCCATCATCCATCAAAGGTTGACGATGTGATCACTCGTTCCTCTTCCTTTTCAGAATCCAGCTTCTACATCTGGTAACTCTCTTTTGATGGTGGATTTCATATGTTGTTGGATGATCTTCAAGAGAATTTTACTTGCATGTGGTATTAAGGCGATGGTATGATAATTTGAACAGACTTTCATGTCACCTTTTTTCAGTAATGGAATAAATACTGATTTTTCCACTCTTTTGGCCATTGACCAGTCTTCCATACACTTTGACATAATGCTGTCAATGCTTTTGTTGGCAGTGGTCTCAGTAGCTCTGCTGGTATTCCATCAACTCCAGGGGCTTTGTGGTTTGACATCTGATTGAGTGCCCATTCTACTTCCTCCTCCAAGATATCAGGTTCCAGCTCCGGCAGTTCTTCTTCTCCTGTGCCTTGGTTTTGATTTTTGTTTGTGTAAAGTTGCTCTGTATATTCCCGCCACCTTTCTCTGATTGCTTGTTGGTTGTGTAATTCCTGTCCATCATGTCCACTGACTGTTGCCTTTCTTGCCATAAAAGGAGATCTGACCTTCTTCACATAAGCAAAACACTCTCTTGTACGTCCTTTCTGGGCTGCTTCCTCCAGTTTTCTGCATTGCTCAGCCCAAAATTCTTCTTTGTCTATCCCCGCTTCTCTCTGAAACGTTGCATTTAATCTTCGTACTTCTTCACTATCACCAATAGCTTTTGCCTTTCTTCTTTTTACTGCAGTTTCTAATGTTGCTTCACTTCCACTTCCACTTAGCCAATTTCGTTGGCTTCTTGTAAGCAATATGTTGATGTGCTACTTCATTGACAGTTGCTTTTATTTCCTCCCATAGTTCATCTGGTTGTCTTTCTGTGGCGTTAAGCAATTCGAATCTGTTCCTAACTGCAACTGCATATGCAGGAGAAATCCTCTCGACATCGAATTTTTGAGTCTCAGGTGGTCATTTGACACTACAGAACCTTAGCTTCACCTTGGCCACTAGCAGTTCATGGCCTGATCCACAATCTGCACCAGGGAACGTTTTCACAGCAAGGATGGAACTTTTCCACTTCTGTTGGCATAAAATGTAGTCTATTTGATTACGATATTCTCCGCTTGGTGAGATCCAAGTGTAATGCGTTTGGGCTGCTCGAACCACGTATTCATTATGCTTAACTCCTGTTCTTGGCATAGCTGAATCAGACATTCTCCTGAATCATTTCGTTCTCCAAGGCCAAACTTACCTACAATTCCTGATTCTTCCATTGCTCCCACTTTCGCATTGAAGTCACCAATGATATAGACAATATCTTTCTTTGGTGTTTGTTTCAGGGTTTCTTCAACGCCAGCATAGAATTCTTCAATTTCCTCTTCTGCTGAAGCCGCAGTGGGTGGATAGATTTGCAGAATGGTAATGTTGCGGGGTTTCCCATTGATACTTATCGCCATAATCCTATCGCTAACTGTTCGGTAACTTTCTATGGTCCTGCCAACTCTTTTGTGTAATATGAAACACACTTTTCTTCTTCTGATGGTATCATTGCCAGAGAAGTATATGGTGTGGTCATCAGAGTTGAAGAAGCCACTTCCGGTCCAATGAACTTCGCTAATGCCTAGCATATCGATGTTAAGCCAATTCATTTCCTCTTTAACAATGCTCAACTTTCCTAGATGTAATCTGTTAACATTCCATGTCCCGATTTTAAAAACTTTTGTGCAGCACAGAGCTCTTTTTTCGCAAGGGGCCACCTCAGCTGTTGGGGGTCCATTTGGCTTTACCCTGTCCACATCATAACTGCTCCAGCTACTAAGATCATCTCTTTGCTCTTCCCCAGTAGTTTTATTGATACCTCCCAGCCTGGGGGTCTCACTGCTTGGTACCATGTCTGTTGCATTTTTGGGTTGATCCATAAAGTTTTTTGGCGGAGAGTACTGGAGTCGGTCGCCAGGTCTTTCTCCAGGCCAGAGCCATGTGTTCACCCCTCCACCACAGTGAGGTATGGTTGGACCTTGGAGGGGAATACAGTTTCTAAATCATGGGAAGTGATATTCTACTATATTCTACATCAGCCAGGTCCCACTATGAGTACTATGTCCAGTGTGTTTTTTTTTAATGAAGTCTTCTCAGAATAAAAGGCAAGAAATAATGGTCTTAAATTACAAATGATGAGTTATTCCAAGAACTGTTTATCCTGGACTGCATTCTCTGTGAAAGAACAGGGTGGTAATAGTGGTTAAGGTGTTTTTGAATAAGGCTGAGAACTTCCTTAGCCATAGAAATTCACCAGGTAAATAGTCATTCTGTCTCTTAACATATCTCTCAGGATTTTTATTGTGGGGATAAAAAGGTAAAGCCCTCACCCCCATGTAAGCTGCTTTGAGCTCAGGGAGAAAAGGTGGGATAGATATCTAATACATAAAATAGAAAATAAATAAAGATTATTGACAATAGAGGCCCAATGACTTCTGGGGCTCAGGATGACTATTAGACTGAACACAGTGCACATCCTTCCCTCCGTTTTTCTCCCAGTGACAATCTTGTGAAATGAGTTGGGCTGAAACTGAATTGCTGGCATAAGTCACCCAATGCCTTCCATGGTTGAGCGGAATGAAGCTGGCTCCAAGTTTGACATCTTAATCATCTGCTCTTTTGAGACCTGGTTGCATCATTCACTGATATTGCCAGTTTAGGCTTCTACATAACTGTGCCGATACTGAGGCAGGGATAACCTAGTCTCCTTGATTTTTACCTATAATAGAGTATAGGTGGGGCTGCCTAGTGCAGAATGTAGCAGCTAAGTGGTTGGCTGCTGTACAGGTAGTCCTTGCTTAACGATCACAATTGGGACCAGAATTTTGGTTGCTAAGCGAAGTGGTCATTAAGCAAATCCGACCGGATTTTATGACCTTTTTTGCAGCGGTTGTTAAGCGAATCACCATGGGCGTTAAGCAAGCCACATGGTCGTTAAGCAAATCATGCAGTTCCCCATTGATTTTGCTTGCCAAAAGCCAGCCAGGAAGGTTGAAAATGGCTATCACGTGACCACGGGACGCTGTGACAGTCATAAATGCAAACCAGTTGCAAATGCCCAAATCGTGATCACATGACTGTGGGGACGCTGCGATGGTCATAAGTGTGAGGACCAGCTGTAAGTCGATTTTTCAACATCATCGTAAGTCTAAACTGTCACTAAACGAATGGTTGTTAAGCAAGGACCACCTGTATTGATCCCACACCCATCACATCCAACATTTGCAAACTGCTGCTTTTCAATAGCATTAAGGTAGGGTTTTTCTGGCACCTGTCCTGGAGACTGCCTGTCCTTCTTTTGGAGCCAATGCAATCAGGTTTTTTTCTTTTTAAAGTGTCATTTTATGTTGGAATTCCCCAGCTCCCCCTAATATTTTTCTAAATATTTTAGAAATTGGAAGATGTGTTTGCCAGCATAGTTGTTCTGCCTGGCAAATCAGCTAACAGTAGGTTTTACTGCATTTTAAAAAGTACTCCAAGCAGAGCTCCTTCACCGAAATGCCAACTCATAACCTCAACTCCTGTGTAGCAATGCAAACTCACAGCTATAATAATTAAGCAATTAGGCATGACGGAGTTGTGGGTTTCCCAAGATAATCACACACACACACACACCCCAGGATATCACAAGTCATGATCCAGAGATAAGTGTTTTTAATCCCCAAAGGGTGTCATTAAGTTATGATAACTATCCACCCAAAAGAAGACTTATAAGTAATTTAGAAATCTTTTGCCTGAAATAAATTGTAAAAAAGGTCTGTGGCTTTGAGCCGAAGTGGCAAATGTGTACAGCTAGATGAGTTTGCCACAAATTAATTAAGAGATTTAAAATACACAATAGTCTCATAAATGAGTAATCAATTCATTCAGATTTAGTTGGGAAGGAAGAGTAATTATTACGCTCTTGACTTCCACTCTTAGTGTTAAAAAGGAAAACAGAACCTTGGTCAGAAATGTCACGCAGAATCCTAGGAAGCTCTTTTAAAATGGTAAGATTGTCTTAATTTCAGCAGTGAGAAATACAATGAAATTGGGATGTGCCAATCTTTTTGTTAATACACTGGGCACTTTTTTTTTTTTTGGTGCCTTTGAATCAATGTTGACTCCTGGTGACTGCAGTTTTCTTGGCAAGATTTCAGAAGTGGTTTGTCATTGCCTCCTTCCTAGGGCTGAGAGAGAGGGACTGGCCCAAGGCCACCCAGGTGGCTTTGTGCGCAAGGTGGGACTAGAACTCACAGTCTCCCGCTTTCTAGCCTGGTGCCTTAACCACTAAACCAAACTGGCTCTCTACTGGGCACTTTCTCTGATTAAATTCAGAGAGAACAGACATTCTTATATATTTAGTCAGGTCTGTCTCTGGTCGAAATTACCTGTTGCAAGGAAACTTTATTTTAATCCAATGGCCTTTAAACAAGCAACTGAACATCTTGCATATTAATTGGAGGAGAGAGGAAGGGGGATGTAAAGAAGGAGAGGAAGGGAAGGTGCACCAAATCATTCTGTCTCAGACCAACCTACCTCACAGGGTGGCTGCTGTGGGGAAAATAAAATGAGGGAGTCCTTCAGCACCTAAATGTAAGAGGGATATAAATATGCTAAATAAATAAGCTTTCCTCACTTATCACTTCCATTGCTTCAAATTTCTCCTTCCTTTCCACGCTTCTATTTTCATGGCAATTCAAATGTTTGCCTGCTTGTTCTTGGTTATTTCCTGGGCTGTCTCCACGTTTTCATTTTCTACAGCCCATTTTTTGCAGCAGTTAATCTCAGCAGTTCTTCATAACCAGCCTCATCAGTCTTACTTCTGTTGTTGTTCTACCCTAACCCTAACTCTAACAGCATCTTGCAAGTCTGAATGTGCTTTCCCCCCCCCCACTTTATCTTCATGAGAACTAGGGAGGGTCTTGTCTGAGTTGCTTTCTCAGGCTACAGTTCTGCCCCATACTCAGGTTACTTTTATCTGACTCTTGCCTTGGTAGCGGCTCTTCCTCCTATCTCTCAAGGTTCCCGCTACATATTTCACCTATTTTGGTTACTCCTTGGCACCTCCTCCTCCTCCTCCTGCTCTAAAGATTGGAAATGAAGATAAAGAAAGCAGTGTGCAAGCATCATTGAAAGAACTGTTTATCCTACATCATAGTATGATCTTCAAAGTAAAATGATTGATCTTTTTAGTGGGCGATTGTCTATTGTCTTTTTCATGCCAATACAGGAGAGATGTGGAAATTACTTTACATCCAGTCCATGCCTGTTTCATAGGTGTTTTATTATATCTGCCCTGTTTCCATATCAGTCAATGGTTTGTTTGTTTGTTTTTTTGTTTAAATAAGGAACAAACATTCAGCCCTAGGAAGGAGACATTGTCCAAAGCTCTTGCAAAGAAAACTGCAGGGACTAGTCCATGCAGCTGTCAGAAGTCAAAACTGACTCTAAGGGACTGTAGCTTGAATCATGTCAACTGGATTTCTATTTTCTCAGTGGAAACGTTTCGCTCCTTATCCAAGGAGCTTCTTCAGTCTGAGCAAAGTTAGTAAGGGAATCCTTAAATATGTTTCTAGGTGGCTGTGTGACCTTACACCTGGGGCTAGGTCATGGTTATTTTGAGATGTTATTTCTAAGTCCCTTTATCATCTAAAGGAGGATCGTTAAGATCACCATGCTGCTGTTGAGCTTGCGAAATGGTCTTAATCTTCCTAGGCACAGAAGACAAAGCAGGGAGGAAAATAGGGGAAAGATTGTGCCTGAGGCCCCCACCTCTATTCAAGGAAGGATTTTCCAAGTTGGCATAAATGGATTCCTTGACCCCTCTCTCAAACCACCTATATTCTCTGTCTAAAATGTGAATGAAGAAGCTCCTTGGATAAGGAGCGAAACGTTTCCACTGAGAAAATAGAAATCCAGTTGACATGATTCAAGCTACAGACAATTCCACCTGGATGACTGAGAACCTTCATAGACTGACTCTAAGGGACACCCTTCCTCCCCAAAAAAAGTTACATGCTCTATGGAGTCACTCTTGAGTGAGATGGACGGTGACAAAATTTGAAATATAAATAAATGGATCTTCCCCACAATTTGCATTGTAAATACACAATAATTTCATGATCTGTTTATTATATTTATCTGGCATAAATGATGTCATCCCTTTCTTTTTAGCCAATCCCTCATCTAACACAGTCTTCCAACCAATGTGTTTAAAAAGGAAAAAGTTTTTACAGGATCTTGCCAAAGTAATGAATCATAAAGTATTTATGGCAAAGGCTAAATTTTGTTAGATAGTAGACACAAACCCACTGTTTAAAATAAATGTGCAGCTAATGGAAAAGGTAACAACACAGCAGAACATCTCCTGCAGCAGAGTCATTGACCTGGACATCAAGAAGTGCAGAGTTCAGGAACTCAGTGATGCTCGTTGTCTTGACCTGAGACTACCACCATTAATGTGGGGACAATAAACTGTTTATTATCCCTTTGGGATTGCTATAAAGATAAATAAAATAATGTATGTAAAAGATAAGTGTGAAGAGAGCAAACTACTGAATATGAACTGGTTTGAATTGATTTTACAGCATTATTTATATATATGCATACTCCGGGAAAATTTGAAATGCAACTTTTAGTGTGGAATAATATTGTCCAGAGTTCCAGACATCCAACCAGTCTTGCCCTCTTCCAGGATAGTTCATTTCATTTCTTCTGCCCATTTCTGATTTGCCCACCTTTCCTAGAGTCAGCTAGCATTCCTTGTCCTTGGAGCAGGCTCAGTCCTCACTGAGCCATTTTCTCTCCTCTTCCACTAGGCATGCTGACATTTTCCTCTAAGAATCGTTTTGTGCCTCTGCAAGCTTGGGATTCCCCTGAATGTGCTGTTCTACATGGATAATGGATAATGTTTGGGGTAATGAAGGAATGCAATTTGGAGAATGAAATGCTATCAGCATATTTTATTTATTTATTTTTAAGATTTATAATGCCAGCCAACTCAAACAGGGTGACTCAGTGTGTCACACAATCAATCAAAAAGAAGAAAAAACAAACAAAACCATATAACAAAAAACAGACAATATATGAATACAAAATCTAAAATGTAAAATATAGCAGGGGGACTCAGACCGTCAGTCAGGAGGAATTTAGAAGTGGGATCTGAAACCCAGTTGTCAAAACTTTTAAAGAATCCAATCAGTTTCACACAGGCAAATTGGGTATGTTGTGAAAACTCACTCCTGGCTTTGCTCCTTGTTTGCGTATATAATCCCTAGTGAGAAATCACAGTAGGACAAAGTATAATGTACTCTACAGTTTAAGATTTAATTATTGCAATAAATAGTATATTTATTCCTTGCCCAACCCTGACCATGATGATATCACTAGTTGTATTAGGGCAGGGCTCATGCAAATTAGTTTATAATATTGATGTAATCTTGGTTTCCCCCTCAAGTCCTGCTGTGCTGCCTCACTGTGGTGGGGTGGTGGGGAGGGGGGATATACCTGGGAGGGATGAGCAAAGAATGTCAGGAGTGTATGCCAAGAGTATATATTCCCAGCAGGGTCACCCAAGGCATGAAGGTCATCCCAGCTGCCCAGCTAAAGCAAGTAGGCACCTATACTGGGCAGCAGCAATATAGGAAGATGCCAGATGATCAATTTAATGACAAAGGCATCAATTAATACTGCATGGGAGAAGGCAATGGTAAACCACTCATATATTTTTACCAAGAAAACCATATGGATGGAAAATATAAAGTGATTGATATAGTGCCCAATGATGGCCCCTCAAGTTGGATGGCACTCAACATGTTACTGAGAAACAGCTGAGAATCTTTCAGAGTACTAAAGACATGTTCATGACGTGGCTAGATCAAAGTCTTTGGGATGTCTAGTTGCTGATACTGTCATGCAGAAAAAGAAAATCCAAAGCTGTAAAGACAGAAATACAGTGGGAGCATGGAGCAGAAGAAGCATGAACATGGGAAAGCTCAACACAGTGAAAGAGTTGTTGTTCTTAACCTCTTTTGTGCTGATCAAAATACTCTAATAACTGAAAATTCAAATGATCTTCAAGCTCTAGTCAAGGAGGTATAGTGAAAAAAATCAGTCTAAGATTAAATATAAAGACCAAACTAAGGTCAACAGATACAGTAACCAGCCTTAAAATTATCAATGAAGATATTGAAGTGATAGATGGATTGGTAGGATTGTCTATCAACAGAAAAGGAATATATTCAAGAAATATATGCTGCAGACTAGCAGCACCTGGTAGTAGCAATGAAAGCCTTGAAAAAGATATTCAGGTGTCATGATGTGTCTATACCTACAAAGATCAGAATCATGCAGGCAATAGTTTTTCCTAGCGTACATTGTAGTAATGTTAGGGTTTGGGTTCGGGTTCGACTTCCTTGAAGTCAGGGCCAAAAACCAATGCCACCTTCAGATTTGCAGGAAATAGCTAACAAAGGCAAGGGGGACAGCATTCCTTTCTTACTTAATTTGGGCCCTGGACAAAATGCATGGGAATCTCCTATTGTGATTGAAAATTATAGCTAGGGTAAGGGTTAGGGTTAGATTTCTTTGAAGTCAGGGCCAAAAACCAATGTCATGTTGTGATTTTCAGGAGATTTCTAATGAAAGGAGGGAGAACAGCTTTTCTTTCTGACTTAACTTGGGACCTGGACAGAATGCATTGGAAAATCCTACTGCAATTGACAATTATAGCTAGGGTTAGGGTTAGGTTTCCTTGAAGCCAGGGTCAAAAACCAGTGACACGATCAGATTAGCAGGAGATATCTAAAAAACTAAGGGGAACAGTGTTCAGTTCTGATTTGCTTGAAGTCTGTGCCAAAAACCAATGTCACATTTAGATTTGCAGGAGATCTCTAATGAAAAGTAAGGGGACAGCATTCCTTTCTGACTTCTTTTGGGCCCTGGACAATATCCATGGGAAAATCCTATATTGAGTGAGAATTATAACTGGGCTTAGGGTTAATGTTAGGGTTCGGGTTCGGGTTAGGCTTCCTTTTAAGTCAGGGACAAAAACTAACATCACAACCACTTTTGCAGGAGATCTTTAAGGAAAGGGAGGGGGTCAGCATTTGTTTCCGAGTTAATTTTGGCCCTGGGCAAAATGCATCGGAAAATCCTATTGTGAGTGAAAATTATAGCTAGGGTTAGGGTTCGGTTTTGGGGTTGGGTTCCTTGAAGTCAGGGCCAAAAGCCAATGTCACAGATTTGCAGGAGATTTCTAAGGAAAGGAAGGGGGACAGTGTTCCTTTCGACTATAATTTGGCCCAGGACAAAATGCATGGGAAAATCCTATTGTGAATGAAAATTATAGCATGTTGGCTGGAGAATTCTGGGAGCTGAAGACCACAGATCTTCAAGATTCTAAGGTTGAAACACTAAGCTAGAGTGATGGGTGCACTGTTGGAAGTCCTGAAGGACCAGGTTGGGGGATAGAGTATCCTTGAGAAAATTTATCTTGTCAACACTGATTTGATGGCACAAAGGCATCATAAACTTGGTTTGCCGAGGATTCAGTGAACGCCATCCCTGCCCACAACTTTGACCCTGAGTTAATTTCTTTTGCAAGAAGGTTATTGGTAGTTTATTGGCATTTGATAATACTGTGTTTATTGACATAATATGGGTTGTATTTAGGCAATTTAGGCAGGCAGTTTAGATTGTGAGTTGGCAGCACAGGACTTACAGGCCCTAGTATGGTGTGATGACCCACTAGTTACCTCAAGGAGCTCAGGTCCCTATTGCGCCCACTTGTTCTCCTGTGTAACTTCTGTAAACACAAATACTTCTGTGTTTGCTGTCAATTGCAAGCAGTGGTGGAAGAGGACTAATCAGTGGCTATGGCAATGGGGGTAGCAGCATCAATTTTCAGTTGTTGGTCCTTAGCATATTTATTGGGTGGGTTTGTGAGCTACACCCTCATGAAGTAATGACCAGCATTCCAGGGAATGCATGGAGGAAGCATCAGTGTTTCTCCTTTGCTTTTTGTGAATTGAATAGTAAGGTAAAGGTAAAGGTTCCCCCCGCACATTTGTGCAGTCGTGTCCGACTCTAGGGGCCGGTGCTCATCTCCGTTTGTTAGCCGAAGAGCCAGCGTTGTCCGAAGACGCTTCCACGGTCATGTGGCCGCATGACGCGCGCGGAACGCTGTTACCTTCCCACTGAAGTGGTACCTATTAATCTACTTGCATTTGCATGCTTTCGAATTGCTAGGTTGGCAAGAGCTGGAGCTAGTGCAGGAGCTCACTCCGCACGCAGGGCTAGGGATTCGAACCTCCGAGCTTGCGATCTTCCGATCGACAAGCCTGGCGTCTTACCCGCTGAGCCACCACGCCCCTTGAATTGAATAGTAAGCCTGCATATTTGATTCCCTCTTTTTCAGAATGCCCAGCAAGACAAATAAAGCAAACTCTATTCTATCTGGAAGTCTGCCAAAACTTTCCTCTTACACTTTAGAAAAGAGAGAAAGAATAATGATGAAATAGAGATGTATCTGTATTCAAAGAACCTTTCTCTTTTTGGTAGAAATCTAATATCAGAATAATTCAAGGTCTGTCTAGAACATCTTTCCTTTTGTTTTGCATATCCTACAGAACAACTGTTGGACAATCTATGCTGAAAATACACTTTTTATGCTGGAAGAAATTAAATTGCAATATTTATTTTAATTCAGGGAAGAAAAATCAAAATGTTCACAATGAGTTATTCATACAACCATAAAAATAAATACTTGAAACACAAGGGCACTGGCTTTTATATTCAGGCAATGTAGTTTCAAATAAATCTAGATTTATCTCTCTTTTTCAAAATAATATGTAGAATCTCAATCTATTTAGAAACAATAGTTTTCTAACTGAATTTAGTAGTCCAAATATGTATGTGTCAGGATGGAGGCTGAGTCCGAGGTGGAGGAGGGGGAGCCGACCATTGAAAAGGCGGGGAAGAGTGGGGAAGGCGCAAAAATTGAACAAGGGGATGAGGCAGCACAGAGCTTTGGGTGGCAAGATTCTAAGCCACCGATTGGAGAAAGCCAGGGGGCAGATTCACCACCACCTATCAGCGCGCGAGAAAGGAGGGCGGAGAGATGGGCTGAGCAGCAAGTCGTGATTGGCCCCTTCACATAAATGGTGGGAAAATCGAAAGGCTAAAAGGCGCCAGAAACCAGACCAGGTTGCCGGAGACAACCGTACACGCAGCCCGACACAGATGCCTGTTCCCACCGAGGGGAGCCGAGATCCTGATCCTTGCCTTGCTGCTGCGCTGGATCCCGTTGACGAGCTTTGCCCTGCCACTACATTGGACTTTGCTCCCGTGCCTTGCCTTGCTGCTGTGCCAGATCTCCCTTTCATGTCTTACCCTGTTGCTGCGCTGGAGTCCACTCCCGACCTTTGCCGTGCTGCCATGCCAGATTCTGCATCCAAGCCTTGCCTTGCAGCCATGCAGGATTGTCTTCCCATGCCTCATCTTGTTGCCGTGCTGGATCCCGCTTCCAAGCTTTGCCTTGCTGCCGTGCAGGATTGCCTTCCCATGCCTTGTCTTGTTGCCGCACCGGATCCCACTTCCAAGCCTTGCCTTACTGCTGTGCAGGACCTTCCCTCTGTGCCTCACCTTGTTGCCATGCCGGATTCCGCTTCCAAGCCTTGCCTTGCCACCGCACAGGAATTTCCTCCCGTGCCTCACCTTGTTGCCGTGCCGGACCCCGCTTCCAAGCCTTGTCTTGCTGCCGTGCAGGACTGCACTCCCGTGCCTTGCCTTGTTACCACATCAGACTCTGATTCCATGCCCTTCCTTTTGACCATGCCAGCCTCACGTCCAGACCTCACCTTGCCGCCATGTGGACTGCCTTTTCCGTGCCATGCCCTTCGCTGCACACTGCCATGAGTTGGCGCAGAGGTACATATCTAAACCACTCTGAGCCGGCCATGCTGGGGAACCCGCATCACACCGACTGCGTGCGAGTGAGCTATCAGCCGGCTTGAACTTATTGTATATGTTGCTGTAAAATAAAAGGATTGTTTACTCATCAGTTCCTATGTTGAGTTTTAGTTGGAACAGGACAGTATGGACTACAATTCCTATGAAATCCAGGCAGCATTAACATTGGCCATGCTAGCAGGGAATTTTAAGAGCTGTAAATTTCATATATCTGAAGGACATTAAGTTGGGGAAGGCTGATTCAAAAGGGGAAAAAACTCAGGGAAAAGGTTGCCATAAATACAGTTTTCAAACAGATTATTTAAAATATCTGTTCATAATTCATATTTGCTAACTGCTGCTTTCAGAAGTTGTCAAACCCTATAATATCTTTTTGTTAGCTAAATGTGGTCTTATGCTGTACAAATCATATATGAAAGAGTAATAGGTCTAGCAAGTGGTCTGAGTGCACCTTTCTTGATCAAATTGAAATATATGTGTCAAAGATTGCATTTTTTTAAAAAAAGTTAAAATTATTACTGACAAGAGAGATGAATAATAATGTTTTCTTGTATTCAATCTTATGTAAAGGAAACTAAAGAGAACCTTCAGTAGGGTTAAAATAAAATTACATTTTTTCATCTCCATGCTCATAATTAATTTGCTTCCTTTGAATTAAAATTCAAATTTTCCACACGCTGCCTTATGAAGAATTACGTATACAGAACAAATATTTTAGTCAGCCTAGTTTGAATATTTTTCTGCTAATACAGTTCCCAAGACTCCATCTGTATCTTTACTTCATCCTTTTTAAAACTGAGAATATTTTGCAATCTCACATAACTCTTAAAGAAGCAAACTAGATCCTGGACAAACTAGTTGGAAAAATCTCACAACACATGGACAGACTCAACCATACTTTCAACTGGGAAACTGTGCACATCTTAAACCAAGCCAAATCCAAAAACGCTAGAGAATTCCTGGAAGCTTGGCACTCAGACAAAGCAGCCATCAACAGACACATAGAGGTAAACAACATTTATACTGTATACCATTCATAAGAGACAACAGAAAAGCCAGAAGACCAGAAGACCTCCTTGCCAGCAATCAACAACCAGATACGCAAAAATTAGCACCAGGATTAGCACCAGAGGAACAATCAAACAGCACAATATACCTTAATCAAGGAACTATTAACTCAGTCAATCAACCAAGCAGCAAACAACAGCCCAATCAAGGAACTCCTAAGGAGAGAACAACACCTCCACCAACACAAGCAGGACAAGCCATGGTATATAAACAGAGAGCAAATCCCACTCCCTTTTTGCACTGAAGATGTTGCCTAGTCTGACAATGAAACGTCTGCAAGAAAACAACAAGGCTCAGAGAGCACCAAGGACTCCATAGTTGGAAAAAACATGTAGAAACATTTCTTTGGAAAAATATTCTGTCCCAGGAGCATGTATGTGTCTTGGTGAAAGAGAAAGAAAAATTACAAAACAATTGTTCATCATAAAGAAAGTCACAGTTATCATCTTTGGTGGATGTGTAAAGAAGCCAGAAAATTTTGGGTACAAATACGTACACTAATGCAGAAGATTATAAAGATTAACATACAATTGAAAGTGGAGGCTTTTCTTTTGCGATTGATGGACAAACAGCTGGAAAAAAGTAATGCAACTTTGTTTTTATATTCTGTATGACAACTGCAACAAGATTGTTATATGCTCAAAAGTGGAAAGAATCGACATTACCGACAATGGAGGAATGGACAGTGAATATGATGGAATTTGCAGAGATGGCTAAATTGACTTCCTTAATTAGATAAAAGACATTATCTACATTCATTGCTGACTGGAAGCCCCTTACAGACTTTTTGCATGAAGCAGAAAAAAATGAACTTGTGACTTGCGGTTTTGATGATTAGAAAAAAAGAGATGATAGAAAAAATAGAGTTTGTCTTTGTAACCATAAAGTAAGAGGTAATTTGGTATTTGTAATTATACTTGCTGAAAAGGAAATCGGAAGCAACTTCTTTCTATTCTATTTTTTTATTTTTTTATTTTTGAACATTTGACTTTTTCTTTGTTCTTTCTCTTTTCCTTTTACTTTGTATTAGTTCTTGTTAGTTTTTATCTTGTTTAAAGTTCTTAATAAAATATACATATACATATACCATACATACACATACACATACACATACACATACACATACACATACACATACACATACACATACACATACAGTTGCAGTTGCCAGCATTCTTGGTTGTCTGTATTTCAGATCTGCCTTCCTGATAAGAAATGGGATCTGTTGCCAATAACAGGGCATCCAAACAAGTGAGGAAAAACTGCCAATAGAAGAGAATATACATAGCTCAGGGTTGAACTGTGGAGTCCTTGGTGCTCTCTGAGCTTGGTTGTTTGCAGGCAAATGTTTCATTACCTTACTAGGTAACATCATCAGTGCCTGATGATCAGTGCACTGATAATGTTACCTAGTCGGGTAATGAAACATCTGCCAGCAAACAACCAAGCTCAGAGAGCACCAAGGACTCCACAGAGGATAAACTGCATTGAGGATTGAACACGGGAGGGACCATCTGGAAGATATGTTACAGAGGTGCTGGTCATAAGATGGCAGAAGGCCAAGTATGGTCTAGGGCTGAATAACGGTTACAAAGGTTTCAGAGGAATGAAGTCAACAGCCTTTCTCTAGAACACAGCTTTCCAAACTGTGTGTCGCGACACAAAAGTGTGTCGCCTGCGGGGCCCAGGTGTGTCATGTGAAAACCCAGAAGCGCTGATGGCACACCGCCGCTGTGTGCGCCCGCACACATGACAGCAGGCCATCAGTGCTTCCAGGTTTTCGCACGGCACACAACACCGCCACCGCTGCAACACGCGAAAATCTGAAAGTGCTGCAGTGGCGGCAGCGCGCAAAAACCGAAAGTGGCGGCGCTTCTGGTTTTTTGCACGCTGCCGCAGGAGCAGCACTTCCGGGTTTTCTTGCACACCGCCGTTGGTGTGCCGCGGGAAAACTTTGGAAAGCCCTGCTCTAGAATATAGTTTCAAATACTGCTTAAGGCAAGCATTTTTTGAACAATTTACCTTCAAAAGTGTATTGCTGCATTATGTTAAGCAGAAATATAGACAAAAATATTGGGAAACTATATTACATTTCTCCTATTCTGGAGGAAGCAGGGAATTTATGTAGTCATCCCCCAAAGAAAACACATATTCCTTTTATAAAATTTGTGCCTTTCCCTTTTCACTGTTCCATAGTGGGCTTCATGACATAAGGGGACAAATAATTACTATCAAGTACAGGACAAGTCGCAAGAATCTAAAATCCTACTGCTGATGACTTCTTGGTCTAATCCAGTGTTTCTCAAACTTGGCAACTTTAAGAGGAGTGTCCTTCAACTCCCAGAATTCCCCAGCCAGCATTCTGGGAGTTGAAGTCCATACATCTTAAAGTTGCCAAGTTTGAGAAACACTGATCTATACAACCCCACAATGATTTTACTACACTTCTGCTATTTTATGGACACCCTGCCCATCACATGATGCCAATAACTACTAATAATGTGTTGGAAACAGCTGGATTTTGCACTTCCTGGCCAGTCTTAAAAAACAGCTTTTATTTTTTCCTTACTTCAGAGGATGGAACGCATTCTGGGTTTCATTTTGCTTTCCAGGGCTTAAGGGTTTTCCCTTTGTATTGGAGAGCGCCTACCTACCTACCCACATCCCTTCTCCCAGGCTGCATTTCACTCATACACCTAAGCCAAGGAAAAAACCCTAGAATAGAGTTTAGATTGCTTCTGAAGTTGCCATCTTAGCTCAAAAGGCAATTTTTGCATGAATATACCTGAAAGCACTTGCTCATCTTGTGCTATGGTGAAAGAGGAGCTTTGAGGCTCCTTTGCATTTGGTCATTATTTCACATGTCAGCCTTCTTTGACCATCCTGTAGCACATCATTTTATAAAAATTCTCTTTAAGGTTATAACATAGTGTAAATTTCAGTCCTTTCAACCACATATTTTCCCATTGTTCCATCTCTATATTATAACCAAATATTTTAGCCCACTTTATCATACATTCCTTCATTTGTTCTTCTTCTGTTCATCATTTGTACACAATTCTGTAAGTCTTACAATGTTCAACACCATAAATCCTTTTACTGCTTTAAATCTTTCTGATAACTGTACATAAGAAAACCATTGACAACTATATACCTCTGCCATCAGTTGTTCTCTTGATGTTGATTGTATTCCCCTGTATGTATGCATGCAAATAAACGCGTACACAATATATATAGATTTATGTCTGGCCTATGTTTTGTTGGGTAGAATATTAGACAATGTTTTGCCTTTTTTTATGAAGGGGAGGGCTGTTTATTTCACAGTATGCTGGACGTTGTGGAGAAAGGAAGCCACAAACTCAGCAATTGGCACACCTGAAAAGGAGACAGTGAGCAGTGATTGGCTGGCATTGTTTGTACTCCGCTATTGGCTAGGTCAGACCTGCAATGGTTTGCTGAAGTCCCAGATGCATAATCCCATAGGCAACACTGTGCTGAATGAATCCACAATCTACAGATGTAAGAACAAAGTGGAGAAAATGGGGGTTGAATTTAAAATGAGTTGGCAATGATTTGCAGATGGAATAGATGGTGATGCAGCAGTACACGCAATACTACTTTTTAGATTTTTGTTGGTTTCTGTTTTTTACTACAGCACAATTTACCTCTAGCTATGAATGACTGTTTCAGTAAACTGGTAAGAAAAATGTTCTAGACATTGAAATAGCTAAGGAAGGGCTATAGAGATGCAAATAAGCTAGTCATCATAACCATAGCATTGCAAAAAGACAGCATAAAGGCTCCCCAATGGCAATTATCACAAAGTTCTGATGATTAACAACAACAACAACAACAAATCACCAATAATTTAGCATTGCTAAAAATAACCTGTACCTTCTTAAGAGGGCTGTACCATTTCTGGCATGGAATATGATACAAAGCAACAAAACGCATACAAGAAAAATTGAGATGTGTACTGTAGCAGTGCTATGTGTGCAACTTACAGTCACATTCTACATTTCAACATCTTCTTGCTCCTCTATGGAAACCAATCGCCCTAATCCTAAGCAATCAGGAAAGAGAATGGCTTGGATCTGGATTTGCTCTTCCATAAGTAGAAAAGTCCTTATTCCAATGACAGACATGGCATTAGTGATATTTGCCAAACCATTCTTCCTCTTTAGTTCACTTCTTCTAGGCTTCTTCTAGGTTTTGGCAAATATCACTAATGCCATGTCTTCTTCATTTGGAAGACCCCAGCCCTCCCACTGAGATGATAGGCAGAAGCTCCATACCATTATTTAGGGTGAGAAAGGCAGAGGAGAGGTAGGGTGGACAGCAGGGAATGAGGAAATAGGCGCTATTGCTACTAGTATCCTACCTGGTATTGCCCAAATTGGAGAAGATACCATAACATGCATCACCCTGCCAATTACCTCATCATCCATCAGCAAAACCCCTCCATTCTTCACACCAGCTGGAGCAATACATGGATGATCTAATCCCAAATTCTCTAGAGCCAAACAATCAATAATATATATCATGTTGGTTTTATTCTTCAGACAAGTTGATTTTATCTCACAGTTTTGGACTATTACTTAGACATACTTTAGATCAGAGCTTTCCAAACTGTGTGTCGCGACACAAAAGTGTGTCACCTGCGGGGCCCAGATGTGTTGTGTCAAAAGTGCACCATCAGCGCTTCCGGGTTTTCCCGCGGCGACACACCAACGGCAGCGCGCAAAAACCGAAAGCGGCAGCAGTGCTTCCGGGTTTTTGCGCACTGCCGCAACGGTGGCACTTCCGGGTTTTCCCACGGCAACACACCAACGGCGGTCGGTGTGTCGCCACAGGAAAACTTTGGAAAGCCCTGCTTTAGATGTTCGTAAAATGGGTAAAAAGACTAGCATTCAATCAGTTAATCTGATGAAGTCAAGCACATACTGGGATTGTTCAACCTAAAACTGCAAAATCGGTATCTCACAAGAGTTGGAAAAAACTACATTGCTCAAGTAAATGCTATCCCTGGCCAGCACTGAAAAGTAAAATTCAGCCTAGCATACCAGGCTGAAGAGGAAATATAATCTTTCATTTTCCATTTCTGGCTTTCTGCCCTGGAATCGTATTTTAATATACTTTTTAGTATATAATAAAAAACAAAGCTGAAGCAAATGATAACCTAAGTCCCTGGACATGTTCACTGTTGTAAGTGAAGCAGGCATGCCAGATGTTCAGAGATTATTGATATGAGTGGAAAGAAAAAAAAATAGTGTAGTGCAAAAAAGGGGAAAAGTTAGCTGACTATATATATAGCCTTTGGCAATGACTATTATGGCCTGTGTTTACCTTCCCTGCAATTAAAAAATTCATAATAGCTTGGATGAATAATGTATTCTAAACTTATTTTCACATAGATACAAGAACAGATAGAAATCCAGAAAAAGCTATTGTACAAAGAGTTTTGTGTGGGCAAAATCATGATCTTTGTGAGAGATCGCAATTATCTTTCAATTATCTTCCCTTAATGCTTACACTATTGTATAACTTGTGCTCAGTAAACAAAGTTCCACCTTTTCTTCTTTTTCTATTTTTCTATTTTTTTCAGCTTTGACAGAATGCCATTTGCACATTGAATAAAAATTTTCCACATTGCCTTCCTTCTCATATTATGGTCTCTCGTTTCTCATATGGAAACCTTCCCTGAGCATGTTGGCAACTCTAGGATATGACCTTTTTTTAACAATAATCCTTCATCAACTCATCTTCCCAGGAATGTCCACAAGGTATGGTCAAAAAAATGAAGAAGCTGGCCACGATGGTGTGACTGAAGCTTCTTTGTGCCGCCTGTCTTCACGTTTTTTACCATTACTGGCTGACACCTCTGCATCTTCTTTTTTATAGTTTAAACTTTATTGATTTTCAGAGTATACCTAAAATACAAAATAGAAAAGCAAGAAAAGCAAGAAAATAGAACTAAAGAAAAAAGAAAAAACTATAAAAGTGCAAATAGACAGAAAACAAAAATGGAAAAGTGACTTCCGACTTTCTCCAATACAGATATAGATAAATCTACAAAAATAATCTCTTACCAATGATTAAACCATAGTAACATTGTTTCATTAAACCATAGTAACATTATAGTAACATAGTAACATTATTATTGGAGATCGCTTTGACGCTGTGGTCAGTGAGTTAGAGCCAGACATCCTGAAGAGTGAGGGTGAATGGGCCTTAAGAAGCATTGCTAATAACAAGGCAGCAGGAGATGACGGTATCCCAGCTGAACTGTTTAAAATCTTGCAAGATGATGCTGTCAAGGTGATGCATGCCATATGCCAGAAAATTTGGAAAACACAAGAATGGCCATCAGATTGGAAAAAATCAACTTATATCCCCATACCAAAAAAGGGAAGCACTAAAGAATGTTCAAACTATCGAAGAGTGGCACTTATTTCACATGCCAGTAAGGTAATGCTCAAGATCTTGCAAGGTAGACTCCAGCAATTCATGGAGCGAGAATTGCCAGATGTACAAGCTGGGTTTAGAAAAGGCAGAGGAACTAGAGACCAAATTGCCAATATCCGCTGGATAATGGAGAAAGCCAGGGAGTTTCAGAAAAACATCTATTTTTGTTTTATTGACTATTCTAAAGCCTTTGACTGTGTGGATCATAACAAATTGTGGCAAGTTCTTGGTGGTATGGGGATACCAAGTCATCTTGTCTGCCTCCTGAGGAATCTGTATAACGACCAAGTAGCAACGGTAAGAACAGAGCACGGAACAACGGACTGGTTTAAGATTGGGAAAGGAGTACGGCAGGGCTGTATACTCTCACCCTACCTATTCAACCTGTACGCAGAACACATCATGCAACATGCTGGGCTTGAGGAATCCAAGGCTGGAGTTAAAATCGCTGGAAGAAACATTAACAATCTTAGATATGCAGATGATACCACTTTGATGGCTGAAAGCGAGGAGGAGTTGAGGAGCCTTATGACGAAGGTGAAAAAAGAAAGTGCAAAAGCTGGGTTGCAGTTAAACCTCAAAAAAACCAAGATTATGGCAACCATCTTGATTGATAACTGGCAAATAGAGGGAGAAAAAGTGGAGGCAGTGACAGACTTTGTATTTCTAGGCACAAAGATTACTGCAGATGCTGACTGCAGCCAGGAAATCAGAAGACGTCTACTTCTTGGGAGGAGAGCAATGGCAAATCTTGATAAAATAGTTAAGAGCAGAGACATCACACTGACAACAAAGGTCCGCATAGTTAAAGCAATGGTATTCCCTGTAGTAACCTATGGCTGTGAGAGCTGGACCATAAGGAAGGCTGAGTGGAGGAAGATAGATGCTTTTGAACTGTGGTGTTGGAGGAAAAGAGAGTGCCTTGGACTGCAAGAAGATCAAACCAGTCCATACTCCAGGAAATAAAGCCAGACTGCTCACTTGAGGGAATGATATTAAAGGCAAAACTGAAGTACTTTGGCCACATAATGAGAAGACAGGATACCCTGGAGAAGAAGCTGATGCTAGGGAAAGTGGAAGGCAAAAGGAAGAGGGGCCGACCAAGGGCAAGATGGATGGATGATATTCTGGAGGTGACAGACTCAACCATGGGGGAGCTGGGGATGGTGACGGCCGACAGGAAGCTCTGGCGTGGGCTGGTCCATGAAGTCACGAAGAGTCGGAAGTGACTGAATGAATAAACAACAAACATTATTTCTATTAAAATAAACCAATTAATCATTAAAACCCAAAATCAGAACATCATTTTTTTTCTACCACAAGCAAGTACTCTAGAAGTGGTTGCCAAACAGATAAAAATCCAGAAACTGAATGTTCTCTAATTAATGCTGTTAATTTAGCCATTTGAGCCAGATCCATTAATTTAACAATCCATGTCAACCTCTGCGTCTTCCAATAGCCATTCACTTCCCATACATTCACTCTTCCATTTAGTCAGCTGAAGATGTTTGTTTGATCAAAACACACTGGAAAGCCTGTTGTGAATGTTCTTGGACAAAAAATATAAATTATAATGAAATACTGTTTCCCAATGGCATTCTATCAAAGCTGAAATAAAGGATCGTGGAAATTCTTCTTTCGGTAAAAATGTTTAATATACAGTAATTCAGATGTCATCAATTTGGATGGACCTAGTATGAAATTTTTCTTTGTTCAAAAGCAAATCTTCATGCCATACCAAGAGTGACACGACCCCCAAGTAATCTGCTATGTACTTTCAAAAAGACTATATTAAAAATGGAATAAAAATACAAAATATATACCTAGTGGTCAGGTGGAAACATTTCATGTTGCAAAGCAATATTCATATGTTTTATAAGTCTCTTATTGTAACTTAAAGATGAATAAATTTACTATAACATATTTTTTGTGGTCTACAGTTCAGTTCATTGTGCCATAATAAAAGTTATATTACAGTGCCACAAGACTCTCATATTTTTCCCACAGAGTTTAACTTGAGTACTCCTTGGTAAGCTGTCACAGGCTTTAGTCATTCTTGGAGGAAAAATTCCTTTCAGCTGCTGCTACAATCTGAGAAATGCCCCTGATTCACAGTATCATAAATGGCATCTTTCTCAGTGATATAGAACATGTCACAGTTACCTTTTACCAGAACTACACAATGTAAAAGGAATTGAGATCCAAGCATCCTGATATGTGGCTGTCTTCATGTAAAGCAAAAAAAAATCTGGAAAAAATACAGGAACACCCAATTCCTATTCATACATAATATGACTTATTTCCAAGTCAGGGGTTGAGCAATCCCTATGTTTTTAGGACCCACTTTTTAATTATGATCATTAAGACCTTATGGCAAGTGGAAATACAAATGCACACACAAGGACACACACACAAACCTTAAGCACACACTCAAACCAAACATGATCTGTCAGTACTAGAACCAAGCTCCCAAATTCTGTTTAATAATAATCCACTCTAGATTTTCCATCTAGTGTTCATATTTTATTGTTAAAATTGGGGGTTAGAAATTCTTCCCAATCTACCCCAAAAGATCAAGAGATTTCCCAGGAGATCGTAGCACCACAGATTGTGATGACATTGATCCAGGGGTCTTTAGTTCAGGAAAGCCCCCAAGTACTTCCATGAGATGTTCCTGGGTTGGCCAACTGGGACTAGATTACACCAGCAGCTGGCTGGCTTTATTTTTTCCAACCCAATGAAATGTTGTAAAGAAATTATGCAAAAGGGCTCAGGATTCTGTCTATCAGCACAATAACTCTTTTTAAAACTGAACAGAACGGGACCACATTTGGTGCAGGGGCATTTGGTCTAGTGGTTAAGGTGCTGGGCTAGAAACCAGGAGACAGAGTTCTAGTCCCGCCTTAGGCATGAAAGCCGGCTGGGTGACCTTGGGCCAGTCACTCCCTCTCAGCCCAACTCACCTCACAGGGTTGCTGTTGTGGGGAAAATAGGAGGAGGAAGGAGTATTAGGTATGTTCGCCGCCTTGAGTTATTTATAGAAATAATGAAGGCGAGATAAAAATAAATAATAATAATAAATAAATAAATAAACCAGCAAAGGAAGAACGAATTTGATAATGACCTGGATCTGGCTGGGGACTATGGAGAAAAACATTCCCAATCCCCCAATGCCTCCCTATTGGAGAGGCAGGTGGTAGCCACTCCAAATATTGTTGACTGGTCCATTCTAAGCCCCCCTTCTGCACCCCCCATGGACTATGACACCGATCCGAAAGTATGCAGCCTGCCCTGCAGTTCCCAAATACACACATAGATGCAACATGAGAGGAGAGCAGAAACACACACATTCACACACAGGGAGAGCAACCCCCTCAATCACTGCTAGTAGAGAGGCTGGAAAGAATCCCAAAACCCATCCTGTGCATGCTCTCCCTGCCTTATTTTGGAACAAGAATTTGTCCAAATCTAAGTAACAGGCAGCATGCCAACAAGGACACAGGAACAGTGATGTGGCTGTCCCTTTACAATTCTGGTGCCTTCTGCTGGTAGATTTCATTTTACATTCTGCTTCTGTTTTAATTCAGCTTCTTGAGTGCTGACTGGTGAAGAGTCAGGAAAATATACCCTCAGTCACAGCCTTCCTTGAGTCATGGGGAGATGCTTCATCCATTACTAAGCACCTTTAGTTCAGTTCAGTTCAGTTCAGTTCAGTTCAGTTCAGTTCAGTTCAGTTCAGTTCAGTTCAGTTCAGTTCAGTTCAATTCAGTTCGTTCATTCATTCATTCATTCATTCATTCATTCATTCATTCATTCATTCTAACCATCTCTCTTACAAAAGACTTCAAGAAAGCTAAAACCAATCAAAAACATTAATAGAAATTAAAAGAACAGCCTCAAAGCGCCTGATCAAGAACGATTAAAGTGGCTCCTAGCAGTCAAATCCAAGAGCTTTCCCTGTTCAGGCTTTAAGATCTGCAGGAAAGGCGTTTCTGAGATGCCCTCATTGTCGGCTTGTTTATCCAACATACAGAAGAGGGACTTCTGCATTGGTCCACAAGAGGAAGTGCATTCCTTTGGAGTTGTATATGAACCCCACTCTTTCTGCCTTTAGAAAAGCTGTCCAAACACACCTCTTTTACTAAGCTTTTAATTCTTTATTAAAGTTAACATTTGTTTGAATTTATGTCTTTGGATTTTGATAGTTTGCATTTTGATTGTTTGTATTTTACATGTTATGGAGTGTTCCTTGGCTACTCAAAATGAATACCAGATATAAATCAAATAAAGAAGAAATATCCTGCTTTCTCTCCCCTCATATCAACAAAATATAAGGATGGTGAAGAAAGAGAGAGAGAGAGAGAGAGAGATGATAGATCAGTTTTTTTCAAACTTGGCAACTTTAAGAGGTGTGGGCTGTTATTGGTGCAATTTTCCAGTGCCACTTTGAAATGAACATGTGGATATTTTCCTTTCTGCCTTGCTTGAAACTGAAGTTGCAGTCTCTAACAAACTCTTGCTAAGAGTACTTCAGCCTCTTACATTCTAGTGTTGAAACCACTGTAGGGGCCCTGCAAAAGTGATCTCTATTGACCGACAGAAAACAGTCACTCAAAATATAGCTCTTATAGGTTAAGGAAAGGAGCCGCATTTCACCAAGTAAATGCAGCTGGTTGACTTTAGCTGTGCTTTAAAGCTAAACAGGGTTTGCCTTTGCCTGTTCTTGAATGGGATACCTTAAGACTGTGCAGACTAGATTGGGGGGTCAAAAAAACAAGCTCTATGAAAAAAGGCAATGGCAAACTGAATTGCTGCTAAAAAGACCACTTGGATTTGTTCAAGAAGCCCCCAGGAGTTAAGCTGGATTCAAGGGAGATCTTACTTTAACGGAACTGTGCTCTACACTAGCTGTTCAGCGAACCTCTCACAAAATGAGTTTGCACAACATGGTTCTGAAGGTGCTGAATTTACCATAAAGAAATGAATGAATACACGTTGTACTACGTGCAGCTCATTGGATGAAACTGTCCTTGGAGCTGATCCAGAAATGTCGGCAAGTATGCATTTTCATAGTTTTTGGATGTGAACATGCAGCACCACAGCAACAAGGAAAGAACCAGAGGAAGTTGATGGAAGGATGGAAGTTGATAGTATGGAAGTCACATACTTCGGAGTTGTATTTAAAATTGCAGATGTGGCAACCATAAGGGCTTCTCCTGGGACGGAATCCTAAAACCTAGGTAACTCTCCTACAAAGTTACCATCCTTGGTCCCTAACAAATAAATCTCAGGCATTAAGCCATATACAGTACAAGGCAGATTCACATGGCAGAAGTGGCTCCTTCAGATGTCTTGAGCCTGAACCACTTAAAGGTCACCGCTAGAACTTTGCATTGGGCCCAGAAACTAATTGATAGGCAGAAGCCATTGCAGATGTTTTTGCATAGTCCCCAAAAGCAATTCCAGTTAGCAGCTTATCCATTATATCCATTATCAACTTGAAGTGTGTTAATGACTGCAGATTTTGTGGACTGATATATGAGGTGGGGATCGGTTTATATGGTGAGAAGAGTAGAAAGGTGGCTTTGCAGCATGGTAAATCTAAGAACCAAATGATAACTTTTCTGTGTGGCAAAATAGGTCCACTTGGCCTTTTTATGAGCAGTCACTGAAGGTCATTACTTAATCCTGTTACATTAATGGTTGTGCTGATTATCCAAGTCTCATGCTAGTAAATGGATTGAAACACGGTTTTAAAAATAACAATATAAAGAAAATCTATATTAAAGGAAGATCTAATTTACCCATTATACCATGGCAGGTAAGCAGAGCAGAGTATGTAAAAGACTTCATAGAGAGAAGTTTATTTCAGAAAATAACATTTCACATTTGCAAACTACTGTAAAGGGCTTTTAGACACCAACAGGTGAGCCATTTAAACAGATTAGTTGAGCCATTTAACCATTGTTTAGAGACACTGCAATACATTGCACTGGATCTTTTTCCTGCCAATAGTCCCCATTAAGTCAGCTTGATATTTATCAGGGGACCAATTAAGTAGACACCACTGTATTATTATGGGAAAATGCTGTAAACCTTTTCCAGTCTAAGTACTCCACAAAGAAATCTGTAGTATACATTTTATACAGAAAGAAAAGTTGTGCATCAAATTCCATTAAATGAAATTCTTTAAGAATGTTAGCTGAAAGTTGGCAAAATAGAATTTAAAATCTGGATTGTACTTATAATAAATATAGTCTTACTGTATATTACCAAATAACTCAAATCATGGACTTGAATAATCATTTTTATTATTAATAATTCATAAGGGGAGAAGATGATAGATAGATGATAGATAGATAGATAGATAGATAGATAGATAGATAGATAGATAGATAGATAGATAGGATTTATTTTTGGAATTAAAAACGTATGTGATAATTAGCCTACTTTCATTTCATCAGTGTGCCTTTCAAGTATATATATCCCATGAATTTGGCCTGAAAGATTTATAGTTTCAAGTTGTGAATAGCAAAGAAGGTCCCAAAGGGAGATATTTTATTGTAGATATTGCCATTCAAAAACAATCACACACAGTATGATTGTGCTCCTAAATATCCTAAAGTGGTCATTCTGTATATTTTAATGCCCTTTCAAGTAACTGAAGTCTCCTGAATATATGGACTGCATATTATTCTCTGCAACTACTATAGTCTGGCCTTTGGCTGACCCCTCCTGGCAACTCTTACTGGCTTATGACCCCTTGGTATCCAAACAGAAACACTGATGCCAACCAAGCAAATCTTTCATATAAACTCCATTTCTATTTCATTTTAGAGTTTCTTTATTTAAAAAAGTTTTATGCTGCCTGTCATGGGGCAGTTGTGAAGGTTCAGGGAAATTGATTGAAACAAATGGTGCCTATAGAGTCCCAGTTTTTTTTCTTTATTATAGAAGTTTCTGATAAAACATAGCAAAATAAATGTCAATTTCAGCCAAGCTTTCCAAGTACGATTCAGTCAATAATTTCCTTACATTCCATTCTCAGCAGTTTCTCTGTCCTCCCTCCTGCAACACCAAGTTTCAGACTCAAAAGAATTATATGCATATTTGTGTGTTCAGATTATCATACAGGGTTGCCTGTATGGTAACAGGGTTACCATACAGGTGTAGCTTTCTCCCGAATGAAGCGTAGAGTGTTTGAGGATCGGGACATTCGCAGGGAGACCAAAATGCTTGTTTACAAAGCCATTGTACTACCAACCCTTCTGTACGCCTGTGAAACATGGACCCTCTACAAACACCACCTCCAACTTCTTGAAAGATTCCATCAACACTGCCTCCGAAAAATTCTGCAAATTACTTGGGAAGATAGGCGGACTAATGTTCGCGTATTAGAAGAAGTGAAAACCACCAGCATTGAAACAATGGTCATCCAACATCAACTAAGCTGGACCGGCCATGTTGTTTGAATGCCTGACCATCGTCTTCCAAAGCAGCTACTTTGCTCCCAACTTAAGAATGGAAAATGGAATATTGGTGGGCAGCAAAAGAGATTCAAAGATACTCTCAAAGCAAATTTTAAAAAATGTAATATCAGCATTGAGAACTGGGAAGCCCTAACTCATGAGCATTTCAACTGGAGGTCAGCCTTTATTAAAGGCGCTACGGACTTTGAAGAAGCACAAGTACAGAGCGAAAGGGAGAAACGAGCTAAGAGGAAGGCACGTCAAGCAAACCCTCATCATGACCGTCTCCCACCCGGAAACCTATGCCCTCATTGTGGGAGGTTGTGTGGATCCAGAATTGGCCTTTACAGCCACTTACGGATCCACTGTTAAGATTTTACCCTTGGAAGACAATCTTACTCGGCTACGAGTGATCACCAAGAAGAAGAAGAAGACAGGGTTGCCCCATGTAAAGCACATTGAAGTAGCCAAAATGGGTTGTAACCAAGATGTGGATAATAGTTACTAATTGTGACTAATCTAGGAAAGCTTGAAGTTGTCATGGTAGCCATACTTGTGCAAATATGTTCTTTGCCATAGTCTGCAAATCCAGTGACAGCTGAGGTGTCAAAGAATACTCCCAGAATACAAGCCTACTCTCTGTGGCAGAGTACAATTCCATCCACAATAAGCTTCATATCAATCCCAGAATCCAGCTTTTTTCCTTCTAATATTATTACTATTTTTTCTGGATTAAATTTCATCTTGTTTCCCCTCACATCCAGCCCATTACTGAGGTTTTGAATGTTCAAGGGTACTTAATATATCCTTGTACCTAGAAGATAGACAGCAATACAGTTGGATGGCATTAGCACCCAACCAATGCTCTGAATGACTTCCTCCAGTGGTTTCATGTAGATGTGAAACACTATTAGGGACAACATAGAGCCCCTCTAGGACATCATGGGTCCATGACTTATGCGTCAAACAATCTTCTGCCAGAGAACTATGGTCCAGTGGTATCAAAAACTGCTGAGAGATCCAAGAGAACTAGCAGGGTCACACTCCCCATATCTAATTTCCAGCGTGGGTCATCTACCAAGGTGTCCACAGAAGTCCCAGTACTATATCCCAGATGAAATCCCAATTGAAATTGGTGCAGAAAATCAGTTTTATCTTGATGCTTCAGTCACCTTACTCAAGAATGGAATATTTGAGACTTCTCTGTAATTAAAGAGATCTCCTGGGTTGAGGGCTTTTTCAGTAAAGATCTTGTAACTGCCCTCCTTAAGAAAACAGGAATACATCTTGTGCTCAAGGAGACATTGATCCCCTCCCAGTCTGGCTAATTTAATCCATTGGAAGAGCAAGGGCTGAGCAAAATAGCAATCTCTCTCATCTCTATACCTTGCCCATATCCCCAAGATCTACAAGCTGAACCTCACAAGCATTTGCCAAAGTGCCCTCCCTGTGACCTGCCCCAATACTGGAGTCCAGGCAAATCCAGTCGACTTTCTCTGTAAAAAGCACGCAAATTGCACATGATGAACCTCCAACTCTTGTGGTTCCCTCCCTACCCCAACACGTTGATGATCTTGATGGAGGAGATGCCACACATTGTGGAAAACCATTGCTGGCCTAATCTGTGCAAACCCAATGGGAGCAGGGGAGTAAGCTTTCTTCCCTGCATCTATTGCTGTGGAGCAGCATTTCAGATAGGCCTGAAAGAGGGCCCCATTCCATGTTCAGTCTGTTTTATCTTGAGAGCTCCCACCTTCCTTCTATCCATTTCATTGCTCTCAGTTCTCTGATAAGCAAGGTGTTAACTCTGCTAGTGGGGAAGAGAGTACTTAGGAGGAACAATATGACAGCAGCCAAAGCTATCTCTATATTCCACAGATCTGCCAGGCTCAGACGAAGCTTCATGATGGAGCTCCATCCTCCATGCATTGCACCCCTGAATATTCCAGAAGACAGAACAGGAAGAGGTTGATTCCCCCTCCTCATTCAGCCAAGTTTCTGTAATATGTGCCAGGTAAGGGTTTTCATCCAGGATTCAATTCTTGTAATAGATGCTTTAATAGTGACAGGTATGAGAAAACAAATGTTGAGTGTCCATTATTTTGGTCACTTAGAGATCTTTGGTTTAACTGCAACCTGAAAGGAAAGGAGGCCAGCACCCCGCTTTGGATCAGTAGATTGTTGGAGTGCTCTAAATAAAATATACCTTGCTTCAGTAAAGCATTTAATGAAGGAGCCCACTTCTGATTAACAAGCAAATTAAATGTGGTCTGGATAATATGACAATTAATTGGGCTCACAGGAAGCTACAGGACTGGAACTAAAGAGAACAGAATCAGATTAATGGGTTTAGGTTATAGGAAGGCAGATCCCAAATAAATAAATAAGTGTTGGGGGGGGGAATGCCTAACAATATGAGCATAGAGCAGTAGAACCAATTACCCATCAAGTAGTGGGCTGTTCTTCACCAGACGTATTCAAGCCAAGCAGATGCTAGGCAGCCTGTCTGTGGAGCTTTAATTTGGATTTCTGCACTGAGTGGTGGTTCCTACTCTAGGTTTCTGTAGACAATTTTTTTCTCAGAAATCTGCAGCCAATAAGAAGAAGTAAGACTGTTCCAGTTCACTATTTTAGAATATAGGTTCATATGTTCTATTGAAAGCTGTCCTGCAATGGCAGACAGGGAGATGGAGTGCAGATATACGCCAATCCGTTTATATTTGCTAGCACAATCTTTAAATTAGGAGTAGGTTGTGACATGCTTCTGTATCTGCTCAGTAATCACACAGCAAACAAACCAAACTGTAAATATTCTAAATCATTCTGAGACATATTTAATCGTAAAAGTACTTTACAATTAGGTTGTTTTTTTTAATTTCACAAGCAAACCAACATGCATTAGATCAAAAATCATTTGGCAAAAAATAGTTTTCAATCTCTCTTTTTCTTTCTAGAAATGCTACAGGACAAAACCCAACTTAGGTTTCTTCCCCCAACAAAATACCAAACAAAACAAAAAAAAAAGCCAACAAAAGTTTGCAAGCATGAGACATTTTCAATCCTGTATACTTTTCTGTCTTTCTTTCTCTTTACTATGAATAGTTGCTCTTACAACTGCTAAAGGCTAGAATAAAAGATAAAGTGTCTCACATAAAACCCAAATCATGTGAAAGCCTTCATTAGACATTTAGGACTTATCATATGATCCCAAGCTGCTCAGATAAAACCAGTCTGCTAAAAGGCTGCATCTTGTCACCTTTTCATTAAACTGTGAAATTGAAATTGGTGAAATGAATATCTGCCATTCACTGGTGAAGTGTGATTCAGTGATTCATTGTAAGGGGTAAAATTCTTTGACTGGGATCCAAAACTCCAATTAGAGTCCACTGACCCCAATTCCTGTTGTACTGTTTTGACTCTTTAATTCAGTGTTTCTCAACCTTGGCCACTTTAAGTTGTGTGGACTTCAACTTCCAGCAAAGCTGGCTGGGGAATTCTGGGAGTTGAAGTCCACACAACTTAAAGTGGCCAAGGTTGAGAAACACTGCTTTAACTCATGGTCTTACCTTCCTTAGTGTATCCTTCTGCTCTATCTGATTAATGCATTAGTGCCCAAGTGCTGCAGCTCCTGGAGACCGAAGGCCTTCGTTACTGTCATGGCATCAGGACTGACTGCTCTGCCAGTGCAGTGTCCTTCCTGACCTGATGCCTAGATGTTTGCAAAATAGTGTCTTAAGCCGTAAGGGGACAACCTATACAGCACCAACGGCTGGACAGCTTGAGATTGGGGGAAAGGCTAAATATACATGCATGCATATCACCTTTTGTGTTTGTACGTGCATGTGTACACACATCCAAAAATCACCCACCCCTTCTTTCCTCCTCTTTCTCTCTTTTCTAGTGTTCTTGAGCAAGGTCCCTAGGAGGAAGATAAAAGTTATGAAGCTGCCTTCTTCCTCCTAGTATTCCAGTGCAGATTACTGCTTTTCTGCTGCCCACTAGTTGAATGAGCATTTCCATATGAACACCTCTACACCCAGCCTCAACACTTTTCCTTCAAGACAATCATTGTTGGAATAGCCCAAACCAACCTGCCTTTCTTCTACCCAAGTTCTTCTTTCATGTCTTTGCCTTGCTGTATTTGCTCCAAGCAAGGAAAAGAACAGTAACAACGAAAGGACAGTCTGGAGTGTGAGGGTGCCATGGCACTATGGTGCCATGGCAGTCAGGGGAAGGGAAAGAGCTACAGAGATGAAGGTGTGCATTGCTAGGTGTTCCTGTCAATGGGAAAGAAGCCTGCCATCCAACCCCATGGAATTCTAGTAGCTCACAACACATGTTTGGGGGATTTGACATTTGGGACAACCTACATGAGAAACGGCTGTCCAGTCATGGTCACTAAAGCGGAAATCTAGCAGCATGGTGGCACTATTATATTAATGCATCAGAACCTGAAACTATCCTTTGTTTCCTGCCATGAATGCTGTTTTACCATGCCAATACCTATTAGCTGATTGCCTCTCCATGGGCCATAATTACTGCAACTGCCGAATGCCCACCAATATTCTACAATCACTGATGATGTCATTCCACTTTTATTAGCTGTGATGTTTATTGCTATATGCTATCTTATTCTCTGCTGCTTCACAGGGCTACATTACTCATGGGTTCTCTCTGACCTACCTCTGGCAATTTCAGCTTCACCACACTACTGAAGTAGAACTATACAGTTCTGATAGGGATCAAGCTCAGTGGCATTCATGTTGCTGAAACCAAACGTATTTGTATTTTCCCATTAAACAGATATATCTGCCCATTTAATTTTAAGAGTTTTTTGACACTTCGGGGGAAGAAATGGTGAAGTGAAGACAGCTCCGTGAAAAGCAGAGCCAACGGCCGTGGCTGAATGAAGAACTGACTACTAGACCAGCTCTTCGTAATTCCTCTCCAGACAAGGAGAGGACTTGAGATTGCCCACAAGGGTTCTAAGTTGCTTCGTCCACGGGTTTAGAGCTCTGGGAGGCGAGGGAAGAGCCATCTTGCTCAAACCATGGGCGGTCCATTTAAGGACACTGCGTCCGCATACTTTCTCTTCTAATCACTTTCGGAAATAGCTTGTTAACTGCTTTCTAGCTATTAGGAACCTTTGGATTGACAAGTCTGAAAACACTGAATGAATTTCCTTCAATCCTTAGTGAAACAAGTTTTAAATACAAGTTTAAGGACTTTAAAAAAATTAATTAACAGAAAAAGGGTGATTAGAACTTTGATTTTAGAAAGATATAAACAAGTAAGGACCCAGATGGATTTGAAATAAGACTTTGGAATTAATCGTAAGAATCCTTCCTGTGAATCCTTTTGTTTTGAATTCTCTTTAAAAAAAATATATGATAGGATGAGACTTTGAAGGTTGGTCACTAGAGGGAACCAGAAGGAACTAAATTACACTAATTACACTTAAAGGAGAAGAACACTTAAATTTGATTTACTAATACAGAATGAAGAAACATATTTTAACATTGGACATATTGAAGGATATTTTTGAACAATGGACCCAGAAGTTAATTTTAAGAGTGTCTGTCTCTATAGATAAACTGTGTATAAAAGATGTTATGGAAGAGGAGCAAGTTTTACCTGACAAGATTCAGACTGATCTGAAAGTGGATTTAAAAATGAAAGGCTACAAGAATGATATGGAAAAAGATGCTACACTGGACATACAAAAGAAACCAGCTGATGTCTTAATAATCTTTTTATTTATTTATTATTATTTATTTATTTATTTAAATTTTTATCCTGCCTCTATTACTTTTATAAATGACTCAGGGTGGTGAACATACCTAATACACCTTCCTCCTCCTATTTTCCCCACAACAACCACCCTGTGAGGTGAGTTGGGCTGAGAGAGAGTGACTGGCCCAAGGTCACCCAGCCGGCTTTCATGCCTAAGGCAGGACTAGAACTCACAGCCTCCTGGTTTCTAGCCCAGCACCTTAACCACTAGACCAAACTGGCTCACTTCAATTTAATACTTTACAATTAAAATTTAATGTAATTAAAATTGGCTCACTTTAACTTAATAATTAAAAGGGATATACAAATAACAAACCAAGAGAGTGACCTGGATAATTTTCCTCTATTGGATTTACAAAAGAGGCTTGTTAAAGCTTTGAAAAATCTTGTGAGAAGGGACAAAGAAAAAAATGAAAAGAAATCAAGTTCTAGGACATTATTTGAAGTGACTAAAGATCAAGATTGTTAAAAGTAAAAGAAGGATGATGATGATGATGATGATGATGATGATGATGATGATTCAGATTTATCACCGCTCAACTCCCACAGGAATAAAGTTGGTTTATTTGATCAAGGTTGAAATAGATATGTTGTTATCTCTGGTAACTCTTAATGGATTTTTGCTGACCAGGACTGAATGATGAGGTTTTATGGATTTGTTTATAGATAAGAGATGGGATATGGGAAGAAGAGATTATTTGTTGTATTTTAAGAGAAAGTGATAAGTTATTAAAATTGTTTATACTTGTTGTGATGAAGTGGGAAGTAATTTCTTTATATATTTCTTTTATTTTTCTTTACTATATTCTTACTTTTTCTTTCTTTTTTATTTTTCTTTCTATTTTATTTCTTTTCTGCACTTTCTATTTTTTTTCTTTTTTTCTTTTTTTTTAGTTTGTATTATAGATATTCCTTGACTTATGACCACAGTTGGGACTGGAACTTCCATCGCTAAGCAATGCAATCGTTAAGTGAATCGCACCCGATTTTATAACCTTTATTGCCGTGGTTGTTAAGCGAATCACGCAGTTCCCCATTGATTTTGCTTGTCGGGAGCCAGCTGGGAAGGTTGCAAATGGCAAACATGTGACCCCAGGATGCTGCAACCATTGTAAATACATGGCAGTTGCCAAATGCCCAAATTTTGATCACTTGACCATGGGGACACTGAGACTGTCATAAGAGTGAGGATGCATGTTTGGACGGATGGACGGATAGATGTTTGGGTGGACAATAGACAGATGAATAGTGGGACTTGGGAAGTACCTTAAAATTAAAAGAAAAAATGACAAGAAATGTGCACTCAGCAGGTAGCTGGTGAATATTGAGGCTGATCTCTGATCCTAACCCTGGAATAGTGTAATATTTCTTCTGTAAGAACAAGTTTGGGTTTCACTGGTTTGTTTATTAGTCTAGATGTCATGAGAACTGAAAAAGAAAATTTGGGATGATGAAAATGGGGGCAGCACTGACAAAGTTGTACTAGGTATTATCAATAATTGCAGATTCGTGTTGTTAAAGGAAAGAGTCGCCTTGTGGGGGGAGATGGGCGGTGATATAAATCAAATAATAAATAAATAAATAAATAAATAAATAAATAAATAAATAAAATTATAGGCTATATTTTAATTAGAAACACCAACATTTCTTTTGTTTAAAATGGACCAATTCTTTCTTGCCCCACTGTTATTCCTCTTGTGTTCCTAGGCTGAACAAAATGATAACGGCAATTTAGAAGATAAGAAAGAGAAAACAAAACATAAACAGAACTTTGAGGACCATCAGTATATTAACTGGGTATCAACTGGTAGCTTCATAGAGCAGCACTGGTTTCCTTTGATGCCACCTGTTTAATATATGATTTGAATGCTTTTTGAATCAATTTAAAATACATTTTCTGTCACTTCTGAATAAGTGACATAATTTCTTTCAGGATCTGTGTGGTCTTGAGCTTAACTATAGCTTGATACGGTTAGACAACTTGTTTATCACTTTCACCGGTTTGCCTAAATAAATTACAAGGAACCTTTATTTAGGGTACAGTCCCTGGTCCATGCAAAGGTGTTCCAGGAGCAATAAGATAGAGCAGCAGAAGTACATTTATCTTCTCTCCCTTTTCAACTCATGGTTGGGAGCTTGGAAAAAAGTTTTTAAAATGGTTACCCCTCATTTCTGCTCCGAGCGAGCCAGGCAGGATGGTCAATAATTGATTCTAATGCTTTTTCTCCATAATTGCTCTTGCTCATCTCATACAATCACTCTTTCTAATTCAAGTTATGTATTTTTCAAACAAACAGACAAAAAGTCCTTGATTGTGATTGTGTGCATGTGAAATGGTTCATCTTTCATGGCCAAAAAATGACTCATTAAATGAAAAAGACGTATTTTGATGAAGAGGGTTTTATTTGTAAACCAGATAAATTAATCAGAGCTAGAGCAGATTTATATTTGTTTATAAACAAGGTGAATGTTTCTCTAAGTCTGGCAGTAGGTCAGCAATCCTGTGAACTTCAGTTGTCTGAACATCAATATCTTTTTACCTGGAAGGCCTTGAACAACTTGGCTGCTTTCCCAATACTGTAGCGCCTTATAAATATTCATAGCATCACCCGACCTGTGCTCGTTACTGATATTTTGGCACAGTGATGGTTGGATGATTCTAGAAGATGCAATAAGTTGCTAGTGGGAAAATGACCCATACACCACATACCCATCATTTAAAAAAAGTTTCTGAGTAATGGAGTGGTTATTTGGCATTAGATTTATACATTCAGACTACAAAATGACCAAAGTTTGACCTATCATCTGTCTGTCTGTCTCTCTATCCACCCATCCACCTACTTACTCATCTATCATCTATTTATTTTCTATCTCTTTGAACAGAGGAAACCAAAATATCCAAAAAGTAAACAACAGCAGTAGACTCAATGGAGGCTCCAATTAACTTGAGATAGATCATCTAAACAAAAGTTACGCTCATTTCGTAGAAGGTTGGAAGGGGCCATTTAGGCCCTTTGCTCAGTACAGAAATTCAATGTGAAGTATCCTCAACAGATGTTTGTCCAGCATCTGCTTGAATACATTGAAGTGAAGGATAGTTCATCATCTGAGAACTTGCACTCATTTTACGATGCATAAGAATATAATATGCCTATTGGTATAACTTATCCTTTTTGCTTTACCCTTTTCTATAATTTTTCTTTACTGAGAAGGTACTGATATACCTTCTCAAATTATTTCCATTCTGTGGCGCTTTCTGCAAGCATTCACTTATAATTCGGTCCCATCTCATTTCTATATTAATGCGCAGTTTAAACACACACACACACATACACACACACACACACACAAAGCCTGATTTGCATTTAAATATGATTTTAAAGTATTTTCATTCAAAGAAGGCATTTCTAAACACATTTGTGCTAAAAATATGCATTTTTAAGAGGATTGTGATATGCATTTTCAAATGAAAATTGCATTAGGATACTTTGGAAGGGTGAAAGCTATAGCTATTGCAAAAATTGTAAGAAGAGTGCTGTGTGGGAAAACACGGTTCATTTCTAAGCCAAGCCGTTTAAATGGTCATGAGATACGGCTGTTGCAAAAATACCAACTACTACCCATCTGAAATCATGATAGAACCTGGGTTTGCCAGAAAAGGGCTGGGAATCGAAGACTAAGGATAATCACAATTTGACCTGAAATGTTCATTAGAGCAAATTTTAGCTCTGAAGTTAGGAGTCTATTTTGAGTCTCTTCTGCCTCTGTCTTCTGATCTATCGTCAGTAGAGAAGTTAAATGTGAAGTTGTCCTGTAGCTGCATCAGCCATCAAATGCATGTTTCCATTCACCAACCAGCACAAAGGCTGCCTCCCATTCAGCCCGCAGCTGTTGTGCTCTATTATTTTCCAAATCAGACAAGTTTTTCCCAAGGGCAAGGGGAAATTACCTGCTTCTGACAGGTAACTTGATCAATTAATTATGCACAACATTTTGGACCAGTGTTCAGTTATCTGTGTTAATTACTAAACAAAGGGTGCTCGAGCCAAGTTTGTCAGCAAGATGAACATTTTTAATGCAAAGGAAACAATTGTAAAATAGAGCAGGCTGAAAGAGCTTCTCAATGAATGGATCTAATTATCCATATTACCAGGATGGTCCGGGCTGACGAGGAACACACTTCCACCCATTTAAAGTTGCTTTACTGTGTGGCCTCTGCCTCTTCCGAAGATGAGCACATTCTTTTCTTTTTGTAATGGAAAGCATCAAGAATTGGTGGCTCCTAAGACTGCCGCACATTTTCATGCAGTCTGATGGAAAACGAATTTTGGAGAAAATTCTGGTGAAAAGATGTGTGGCAGAAAGTTGTTTGTATGATTGTAAGTATAATCATCCTCCCAGTGGTCTCCCACCTCTGTCCTTGTTAAAAATCCACAGAACAGAGCTCGGGGGGGGGGGGGGCGTTGTAAGAATTTTGTTAAGTTTAAAACAAAGATAAAGACTACAAAAAAGCAAAAAAACTACAAAAGGGGGAAAAAAACTAAAAAAGTGTGAAACACAAGAAAAAAGAGTTTTAAAGATTACATAAGAGAAGTGACTTCCGGCTTTCAACAAGAATATACAGCAATTTCCATAATCAATCCTTTGCTCTATATCAAACCAAGATCACATTATTTCTATAAATCATTCCATTAGTACATTATAAACATCACTAAATACAATTGCTCCTTCCCCTTATATTAAAAGAAAAAAAGAAAAAATATATAAACCTCCAAATCAACTTCCCCCCAAAAAACATTTATTTAATTATTTCCTTCCTACCACTATTCTATATATTTCTGTCCACTATAATAAAAATATTATGAAAACATGTAAATTATCTACTTTTATCATTAATAATACTATATCAATCTTAACCCTATTAAACCTAAAACCAAGCAATTATTGTTATACCTTATAAATCTTAAAAATCAAACAAATCTTAAAAACAATCCAGTAAATCTTAATCCAAATCATTAGAAAAAATGGAATCATACAAGCCTTAAAATCAATCCAGATAAACATTCTCAAATCTTTACCCCTCTTCAAAATATACTAAGGCATTTACATATCTCCATATTACACACAGGGCATTTTTCATACAGAAATCAAACAGCCAACTGTCCCCCTTGAAGACTCAGACTTCTCAGTAAAAAAACCTCCCACAGAACAGATCTTCTTTCCCACAACATTCCATCAGAAGAAAAACAACTCCATTTGTAATTTGCAACTTAGACGGTAACCCCTTCAACACCAGAATATACCGTTGCCTGGAATTTCAGCAAAAACTTCAAGCTCGCCTTCAGTAGAAACATCTCTGTCTTTGGTAAAATCTTCAGCTTCTTCCACAATGTCCTCATCCAGGACACATTTTAGAACTAGTATTTTCCACAATGTCCCACATATATTGCAAAAAAGCTTGGTAGAAGTCAGAAAAGATCTGTTTAATGGACTGTTCAAGCTCACAATGAAACTCTGAGAAAGTCTCCTTAAACTCCCCCATGTTTCAGGCAGTAGATTATGGCACACCCTAGATACTTGACTGGCGAATGTAGGAGTTAATGAGTTAATAGAAGATCTCCAAAAGTTGTTGACATAAGAGAAAGTATGTTAACAAGCAGCTCCCAGGGAAAGTGAACAGAAAACTGAAGATTCAAAATAGCAGATTCAATGTGTAGGAAAATATTAAATCCTTCAAATTCAATACAAAAATAATAGCAGGGAGGCAATTATTTATTCTCAGTCCTCCTTAATATTTAAATGGGAAAACAAGCCAAAGCTTAAAAAATATTTAAAAATTAATCCAGAAATAACGATAGGCAGCAAAAGAGATTGCTTCTCCTTGCTGTAGAAAGCCTCTCTTAGGGTACGTAACTTAAAAAAATATAAATTGGGTGGTTTAGAATGGGGTGGCTCGACTTAGTGTCTCTTTAAGGCTACAGCGCGGCTTGGAAATTGTGACATCCCGATCTCCCGGCGACTCTTACCCGATCATCGCGAACAGTGTTTGCAATTCCCAGGCTGCAAGTCGCCATTCTGGAGAACAGATGGGATGATTCCAAGCGGTTTCTTTGCTGTGAAAGTGCTCCAGGGCTTCAGGAAAAATCTTGCCTGAGCCCAAAAATTCGCCGCGATGTGAGTTCTGTCTGCAGAGCTCACAGACACAGCTGGTCGGTCGGCCATATTCCCCACCGGAAGTCAGAACAGAGCTCTGTTTCGAGGCAGCATTACTGATTTCAATTTGGCAACATTAAAAAAAGAGAGAGGGACAGTATTGCAGGCCTGATCTGTGTAAGAGAGAGACTTGTACAGAATCAGAAGTATATAACACTACATTTAAATAGCCTTCCCTCCCAAACACTCAAAAGGAGGAGTAAACAGAACACATTATAAACATACATGAAAGTTCTACATAATGCCCCCTTGTCAACCAAGAAAGCTGCAGTCTCTCTTAAGCCAGGTTCAACTTCTGGTGACTTCATAGACAATCCCCTGCAGGCTACAGTACAGAAGCAAAGTGCCATCCCTTTCTTCCACAATGTTTTTTTTCCCCACTTCCCAGTCTAGCTGACTCCTAGCATCTGTGAGAATGCCCTTTTCTCTGCCCTTTTCCCCACTGGGCACAATCACCACAAAGGCAGCGCTGCACAGTACCATTGCATAGGTTTATTGAATCAAAGCTTGACCCTTTAATACATCTTTCAGTTCCAGCACAACTAATTAGAGGTACACGTAGCTGATTGACATAGGTTTTCCAGTTAATGCAAGCAGAGAGATTATCTAAATTGGGAATCAGATAGTTACCAAAAGTTGTCTTGCCGCTCCTTGATTCCAGAAAGATTTACCAATATGGAAAACATAGCAGGAGAAGAAGCTGGCAAAAAACAGCAAATAAAATAGCATGCTACAGAATGGAGAAGCTCTTACATGCTACATGCACACCCTACCCCTTACACTCATCTCTCCCAGCTTACACACAGAGCATCTCTTTGTTTCCTATGTTATACCCTAAAAGTGTTGGACTCTGACTAGCTGGTTCTCATCAGTTTTATCATGGAATACTATTACAGTTTTAGAAAACAAGTTGAGGAGGGGTCTAGCTGTTCTTGGGTAGTTCTTGATGATGGACCTTTGTGTCCTGACTCTTGGTGCTTTTATCCATCAGTCATACTTTGATCTTTTCCCTGGTTTTTGGCCCATCATTGTTTTTGTCTGCCCTAGCATGCTGTTGGATGTCCATGGACCTGTGTATTCAATATATGTACTTCATTAGACTAAATATTCATCATATAGTTCATTAAGCCCATTATTCATCTTGCTCACTAGAAATGATCATGGTAAAATGGTTCCATTCTGTTCCAACCTGGATTCTCTCTGGTTCCAGTAGCCCTTGCTTTCTGTATATCCAAAGGACCTTTCCAACAAGGTTGGGGGGAATTACATTTTAAAACCCCATTCTCAGAATCCAACATTTTGTACATATACACACTATCTTCAAAATGGAAAGCTCTGCAACAACGCCCAAGGATTTGGTGAGATGCATTTGGCCCTTGAACGTCAGGTTGATCATTCCTCCTATGATACTCAGCTGTGTCCTGCTGTTGGCTTGGATATTACCAGTAGCGTAAGCCAGTTTTAGATTCTACATCTTCCTACCTCACGTTTTGCTCTGGGCAGTGTTTCTTTTAAGGTACCTAAATAGCACTATTGTTATTATTTTCCTACTCACAAAAGCATACACATTTGTAACTATTATTATTTCAGCCTAATTCGGTACAAAGAAAACATAGTACTGGTTCTACCCAGTAGTGAATTTATCATAATTGCACAGACTTCTATTCACACAGGTCAGGACATCCAATATTCCCCAACCTTTTCTTTCTCATTACAGTTTTACTGTAACCCCATAAAACTTCTTCTGGGATTTGGGAAAGCATTGGATGAAGATGAGACATATCACAGAAGGCTGCAGTAGACAGATGGGATTAGAAGCCAAAACTGGATGATCAGCTCTACCTAAGTATAGATATTTACCTGGTAGTGCAAAGCTACTATTTGATTCAGCCTATTGTTTGTTAGGTCAAAAAAAAAAATCCACATCCCTACTTTAGATTAAAAACACTCATCTTGTTTAGTAGAGCACTCATGGCATATCTATCTGGTTTTAGCATAAGTGTCCCTCTTTGTTCTAGTTAATTGAAAACAATTCTCAATCACCCTCCTGTGTTTAAAACTCCAGGATTAAGATACTTTTTCCGCCACTCTATCAGGGGTTTAAAGACATATAAACAACATCATTGTTTGAAGAGTTGACAAATAAATTCAGGCTCCCCAGGATACTCTTGTTTAGGATTTTCCCAATTAGGCATTTTATTTGATCTTAGGGTCTGGGTGAGCCACAATTCTTTAGAATTGAAGAAGAGATTAATGGACCAGATACAAATGGCTAATTCATCTCCTGGGTTTTGTTCATTGCTTCTCTTTGCTAATTTAATAGCGATACAGCCCAAGTCAAATAAATCAAAATGCGAATTAGGCTTAGAGCATTCCATCTTCAGAAAAAGTTGCTTATTCTTTTAAAACACCACAAAACAAAATGCAGTCTAAGCACTAGCGTTTACAGAAAAGATGTTTACCAGGGATATCTACCTCCATTTGCTAGATTATTCTTCTTTTTGTATAAGAGAATGTTATGAAATGGACAGGATTTTAGAAAGCAAAAACAGATATTTCAATAGGATTTGAGGGGGATAAATCCCAGGAACATATCACAGGGAAGCTGATGCAAAGTAGGGCACACATAAAAGAGCAAGCAGGTTTTTCTTAATGGCTTCACTAGAATCTGAAATTAAGCACAGCAGGTAAGAAGACACTGCAGGGAGTTTAAAAGGTATCACACATCTGTATGCTAACAAAGTTTGTTAGAGGCCCCACACTGTTTGTATTGACAAGGGGGAATTGTGTATATTGTGCTGTTTTTTATGTTGACCCACTCTTCAGAAAATGCAAAGGGTACTGCTATCAACTTCACATTGCTCCCTAACAGCCACTTTCTCCTGTTAGTTTTCTTGGCAGAAGTGTGGATCTTGCCCAACTATTCCTCTTTTAGCTTTTCTCACATATTCTGGATAAATGTGAATTTAGGCACTTTGCAGGCCCTTAGCTGTGACTAGCTTTGGGGAGCAAGTATATGGGGCTGTGGATAGACTATCAACATCATCTTATGTTGACATGAAACGCAGCTTCAGGATTTATTTTTTTAACTTCCCACTCCAGTCAACAACTATGGAGTTTCCTGGTAGTCTTCCATCCAAGTACTACTCAATCAGATCTGCCAAGCTTTTTGAGATTAGCCAAAGTCATCTGTTTTCTAGAATATTGCTCTTCTATTTGCACTTGCTTTTTATGAAGAATCCGTTGTCATGTTATTGTAATCCAGCATCCTCTTCCTTCTGTTGTTACTTCCAGAGTTGTTTCTTATATCACAACACAGTTGTAGTACACCACTGACTAATCTGGTCAGTCAAAAGCTTTGTTATGCTAGTCCTAACCTCAGCATCTCTACATGTCAATGTTATCCTTAACACTCCTGGTCTTACTAAATTGATCAGGAAAGTATAAGAGGAGACTAAAAGAACGTGCAAGAGTCTATCATGCCCTACATAAGTTGGGATTCTCTGTTCAGGCAGTAAGGAAATTGCTTTTGGATACTTTGAGCTCCTGTGCCTTTGACTGAACATTTCCTGGGTATAATTCAGCAAACTGCATTTTTCTCCGGAATTAATGATGAATATTATTTGTCTTCTTCAGTTGCCTCTCTTAATTGCTCTAATATCACTTACAGTTCCCCTGGGGTGGGTTGATTACTTTTTTCCTTCCACCCTTCTTTTCTTTTTTTAACTAGAAACATGGAAACCACTTCCTATAAAAATGGGGGAAATGATGAGAAACGCAAATTGTGAATAAATAAAACATATTCACCTTTATTAAAATTGCAAGCTATAATGTTTATTTTCCTTTGCTAAATGTTGGCTTTATTTGTGAGTGTAGGAGAATGGTCATGGGGAAGGATGTTAGGTTAAATTATGTTATTTAAAGCCAATGTTTCATGAATTAATTTTAATTTCTCCTCTTCCCATACACTTTTTACATCTTTTACATCTTTAGATCGCCCACTTTTTAAACCATATTCAACTCAGCTACTTTTTGCAGTGCAGCCCCCAGGATGCTGTTCAAAAAGTGCTATTACCCTTGGACCAATTAGCTGCACTCACCTGGGGAAGAGGCTTGTCTCTATAAATGGCGATAAATGGAAAACTAGAGGATGAGATCTAGAATATCAAGAGAAAACTAGGATGCATGTCCCAACATCACCTAAATCCAACATTACAAGAACAGGCTTCTGTTCTTGCAAAGGGAGTTTCCCTCTTATCCACTGCAGATCCCTGCACCTGTCCCACATACATCCAGACAGTTCCCCACCCCTGTGGATCCTGGATGTGGTAGAATGCAGTATATGGCAGATAAGGGGGTAGAACAGAGCTTTCCAAACTTTTCATGTTGGTGACACACTTTTTAGACATGCATCATTTTGCGACACACTCTTACAGCAGGGCACAAGGCAGGCACTAGGACCTGCATGGAATCACAGCAGGTTTGGAGGCAGCAAGGCACAAGGCAGGCACTAGGACCTGTGCGGAATCACAGCAGGTTTGGAGACAGCAAGGCACAAGGCAGGCACTAGGACCTGCATGGAATCCTGGCAGGGCGGTTTGGAGGCAGCAGGGCACAAGGCAGGCACTAGGACCTGCACGGAATCACAGCAGGTTTGGAGGCAGCAAGGCACAAGGCAGGCACTAGGACCTGCGCGAAATCACAGCAGGTTTGGAGACAGCAAGGCACAAGGCAGGCACTAGGACCTGCGCGGAATCCTGGCAGGGCTCAGAGGCAGCAGCAGCCGTGACACACTGAGACACTGCAGCCGACACACTAACGTGTCCCGACACAAAGTTTGGAAAGCTCTGGGGTAGAAGGAACTCTGGGTCCAATTCCATGGACTAAAGGACATCACTGGATTCAAAATAATCACAGCACCAACAAGGAGTCATCTTGATAGGTGGTAATAAAAATGACTTCCTGAAATGATATAAGATTCACCATTCATGCTAAGAAATGCCAGTCTCCCCCAAAACAAGGATGAATTCAACAGTAGCCTTCCCAGACACTTGGACAAACACAGGTAGAACCTATATCTTTATTTTAATTTAGGAAGCTAAATGTAGCTTCTGAGCAAATGGGAAAATTAGTTCAGAATTTATATCCAGTCAGATTTCACATCTTTCATGCCTAGGCTGACCATATTTCCTTGAGACAAAAACGGGAGATTGGGATGGCAAAAATGGGACGGGGTTAAACTTATGTAATATTCCGTATTCATGAAAAAGTAAGACGATAAAAGAAGTTTTAAAGAGTTTTTAAGATCCATTTGCTGGTCCTTAAACAGATTACTGTATATATAAAAATATTTTTGTTTTCATTAAAATGAATAAGTTTTATTACATGAACATATTGAGCTAACAATTATTCTTCAGTGACAGAACTCATACAAAAAATTAGGTAGACGTAGAGGGGGACTGTATTTGACAGGGGGCGAATGGGGAAAGCACAGCCCACGGGCTTTGTAACATCACAGATTGCAGGAAGGAGGGGAGGGGGGAGAGAAGAGAGGCAGGGAAGGGAGGATTCAAAAACTCCATGCCCAGCGAGGCTTCTCTTCCTTCTGCCTTCCCTCCTCCTCCTCCTGCTTTTTTTTCTCCCTCTTTCTCTCTCTCCCACAATCCCAAATGAAAGACTCTCTTGAGCTGGAGAAATAACAAGTTTCACTCTTGAAAAAAGGGGGCGGGATCACATTCCGAGTGCATTTTAATAAAACAAACAGAGCAGAGAGTGACCAGCTAAGAGCAGAGCAGAGGCGGTGGCAAAGATCTCTCTCCTCGTCTCTCTCTGTCTCCCCCCCCCCCTCTTTCTGCCTTCCTTGCCCCTCTCTAGTCTCACCCAACATCAAGCACCTCAATCAAGCACTTTTTAAATGATAATTGCATCTTGGCTGAATCAATCTTGCCATGCCTGACATTTTGCTAATTTTTTTTTTTAAATGGGACAAAATTGACATTTATATTAAAACGACGGGACGGTCGGGAAATGTGAAAAAAAACGGTACTGTTCCATTTAAAACGGTATGTATGGTCAGCCTATTCATGCTTCCTTGCAATGCTGCCCTCTGTAAAGAGCCATCTTTGATGTCCTCTAATCTTGAGTCCCAGAAGCCTCTGTTGAAGATGGACGATTGTTTGCATTCTTTGCATTCCTCCTCTAATTCTGATTAATCTTCTCGTTAGCTGGAACTTTCCAGCCATTAACTGAACCTTGACTCTACTGCTCAGAAACCTTCTTAAACCTGAATTTAAAACCATTTTAGTTGTTTCAGTCTCCTTTCAGCAGAGAACCTTTTCTTGACATCTAAATTATTCTTGCATCCTTAATCTTAATCTACACATATTCATATCCAGAGAGGGAGAAAGAGCCTAGTGTTACTCTGACAACTCCTCAATTTTCCACACCCTAGTTTTTTATCCCATGTTATTAGACTTTCTGTGAAGATGTCATTTGAAATATGAGAAAGAAAAAGAATTGTCTTCCCAAACAGTACTTGTAACTGTCCAGATTCATTAGAAATAGCTAGTATAGCCATTGCTGACATCTAATGTAAACCTTCACCACAAATCTATTTAATTTCAATATCATCCTTATTTATTTTTGAATTCCTACTGCACTTTTATATAATTAGGACAGTTGTTTGTTTCTATATAATCCTATTTTTCTACCTAATCTAGGCCACTCTCTCTCTCAAACCTATCCTTCTGGAGGTTTGAGACAGGAGGAATGGTCTTCATTAATCAGAATTACTCTTTTGTGTTTAGCAGTCCAACTATCTGCCAGTGAAGTTTTGACATTTCTAAGCCCTTATTGCCAATTTTGAATTGAACAGAACGAGCAAGCGCTCAGTGTTAAACCTAGCTGTTGAGCCCAGCTTTGTCCACAAGTGCTCTTGTCACAAAGCACGGTGATAGTCAAGATCCAGGGAGATCCAGGATCTAATGGAAGCTCACTGGGTGACTTTGGGCCATTCACTCTCTTTCAACACAACCTGCCTCACAGGGCGGTTGTGGAAATCATTTGAGGAGGAAAGCTCATGAATGCCACTTTGAGCTCCTGCAAAAAAAAAAGGTAGGATATAAATTAAATAGGTAAAATAGAAGTCTAATAATAATTAAAATCAAAATAATAAATATAAACTCTTCATCACATGCACCTAGCCTAGCATCATTCTCATTTCCAAAAAAATCCTTGGATGGGGAAGAGATGAACCAGTGGCAGCGGTAAAAGTAGGCAGCCCAACTACAGAACAGGACAAGACTTCCTCCTCCTCCCCCTCCTCCCCCTCCTCCCCCTCCTCCCCCTCCTCCCCCCCTCCCCCTCCTCCTCCTCCTCCTCCTCCTCCTCCTCTCTCTTCTTCTTCTTCTTCTTCTTCTTCTTCTTCTTCTTCTTCTTCTTCTTCTTCTTCTTCTTCTTCCCGCTATTTTTGTGGCATCTACATTTCGGATCTTGAAACACCACTTTGCCTGATCATCCACATCCTCAGGGCATAGCCCATCAATTTGCATGTCCTTATTGATGGTGTCCTGCCATCTCTGTTTTGGTCGCCCACATGGCTGTCGGCCATCGATTTTAAGATGGTAAGCTATTTTGGCAACAGTGGAAGGTGCCACTCTAAGGACATGTCCATACCAATGAAGCTGGCTTTCTCTCATCTTCTCTGTAATTAATGACACGCCTAGCTGTTGTCGAATGGCATCATTTGTGACGTGGTCGAGTAGGGAGATGCCCGATATCCAACGGAGCATACGCATTTCCATAACATGGAAACGGCTCTCTACACTCTTTGTTACTGCCCAACACTCGAGAACAGGACAAGACTGGCCAGAGCAATTCTACCAAAATCATCATCATCATCATCATCATCATCATCATCATCATCATCATCTGAATAGGAATTACTGGATTCTTCCTGCCTTCCTATTCTGGGTCCTAGGAGGATACCAAAGAATTAAATACATGAAGCAAGGTAGAGTGAGCATCTATGGCAGAAGTCCTTGCAGAATAAGACATTCCCCCAGTTTCAGGCAAGAAGCAGCACTTGAGCTGATGGGTAAACATCCTCTCTGTAGCACTTAAGCCTGCTAGTCACGACTCTCAGTGTTGCCAGCAATACAGTTCTGCTCTGTTGTGCTGTCTGTGTATACCAGATCTGTTTCTGGAGAGCTTGGCTTGTTTTCAGATCTTGCTTTGGCTTGCAAGACTTGTTTCAATCCTAGATTTTCCTTTGGCTTGTAAATGGTGTATTGCTGTTCCCAGATATAAACAGGACAAATTTCACCTACTAGATAAGTTAAGGGTATTGGAGGGATCTTCATTCTGGCCTTCCAGAATGGGCCATGTTGTGTGTTACTTCTGCTACTACATATTACAATAAAATATAAATTAATGATGGTTGTCGTGGGTTTTCCGTGCTGTGTGGCCGTGTTCTGGCAGTTTTGGTTCCTAACATTTTGCCAGTCGCTGTGGCTGGCATCTTCACGGAACACGGCCACACAGCCCGGAAAACCCACAACAACCATCCGATCCCGGCCGTGAAAGCCTTAGACTATACATAAATTAATGACATTAACATTATACAATAATATTTAATCATAATCTTGCAGTTATTTTGCTAGTAAGAAAAGAGCCTAAAGGTTTTGTTATAACGACTTCTAGAAAAGTGGTTTTGCATAGCTGCAGAAAGTTTGAAAAAAAGGATGTCATATCTTCAGAACTAATTAGCTTATTGTATTATGACATTTAAAAACTGTTTTGGCTGGCAACTTAGAGGCTGTTTATATAGCTTCTGTATACCCAGATGCTCTTCATACCGTAGTCCTCCGTTCCCTCAGAAAGATTCTTATTAAAAATCAAGAGGCCTTCTGAATTAACTGCCAAGATCAGTCAAAACAGGAAATCTAACAGTACTTCTGTGTCTAAACTGTGTATGTGTGTTTCAATTATATCTATGGCAATTAAGCAAATCAGTGGGATTTAATACAGGTCAGTGGGCTCCAAGCAAGTTATGTGCTACCCTGTGGCCAAAAGGAAAATCAAGGCAATTCAAACTATTTCAACTGGAGGTAGGAAGAGTGAGCATCACAAAGAGAGTTCATAAACAAGGGCAGTTAGGTATCCCATCCCTGCCTTTTTGCAGAATAAAACAATTCCTGGCTATTGGATACTTGCTCTCAGATCTGTGAGAGTTGACACTAAATGCCAGATGGGTCCCAAATGAAAACTCATTTATGATTTAATTGTAGGCGATGGATGTGACTTAAGATACCAGAGTGGGAAATAAGCAGGAGACTAGAGCCCCCACCAGAACAGGTTAATCACCACCTGGGCAGATGATCCACCCACCAATAGTACCTTCATCTTGTCTGAATTCATCTTCATTTATTTATTATCCAGCATGGGCACCAACTTGGTGTATCCACAGTTTCACCTGGGCTATATGACAAGGAGAAGTAAAGCTTATTGATGAAAACTCAAACACTACTGCAGGAGAAATGGTTGGAAGAATTCCTTCCCTATAGTTCATTACTTGCCTAGGTCAGAGCACCAGACACCGTAATTCAGAATTTGAAAGTTTATTAGCACTTATTAGAGGCAAAAGCATTGAGTGCAGCCAGCCCCACGCAAGGTGCACAACACTCTTCAGCGGGTAAGACGCCAGGCTTGTTGATTGGAAGATCGCAAGTTCAGAGGTTTGAATCCCTAGCCCCGCGCGACGGAGTGAGCTCCCGCACCAGCACCAGCTCTTGCCAACCTAGCAATTTGAAAGCATGCAAATGCAAGTAGATAAATAGGTGCCATTTCGGTGGGATGGTAACAGCGTTCCGTGCACGTTATGCCGGCCACATGACCACGGAAGCGTCTTCGGACAACACTGGCTCTTTGGCTAACAAACGGAGATGAGCACCGGCCCCTAGAGTTGGACACGACTGCACAAATGTGCGGGGGGAACCTTTACCTTTATAAACAACTAGTTTTTTGCATGCCTGGCTCTAGAATTTTTGACCTTAGCTTTCCTAATAATACATAGCCTGATCTCTCTTTTTTTTTTTTTAACAAATTTTATTAGATTTTAATTTTACATAGATAAAAGTTTGAAACAGAAAAGAAAATGGAAATACAAATCAAGAAAAAAGAAAAGATAAAAAAGTGTAGTAAAGGAAAAAAGAAAAAAAGATAAAGCTGAAACATAGAATTTGGTCAACTTCCAATTTGTATCTGGTCATGGTATTTTAAAAATTTTATCTTACATGCTAGGTCTATATATAATATTAAAGAATATTTCTTGTCTATTACATCAATATATATATATTTTAATCTTCAAATCCCCATATAAGCTTTGCCCCTCCCGCATCTTGTAAATAGTCAGTTAATGGTTTCCACTCTTTAAGGAAATAATTATTTGGATTTTCTTTTAATAAACATGTCAGTTTATCATTCTCTGCCATATCCATCAATTTTAACATCCAATCTTGTATCGTAGGCGATATCTGGTTTTTCCAATTTTGTGCAAAAATAAGTCTTGCTGCTGTAATCATGTATTGCATAATCCTTGTAAATTGCTTCCCAGGTTGTCCATCAATTATTCCCAGTAAGAAAAATTCCGGTTTAAATGGAACTCGAATTTGTAATATATTTTGCATCAATGCATGTATTTGAGTCCAAAATTTCTTTGCAGTCTCACATGTCCACCACATGTGGTAAAAAGACCCCTCTTTTTTTTTACATTTCCAACATAAGTTGGAAACATTTCCATACATTTTAGAAAGTTTTTGTGGGGTCATATACCATCTGTACATCATCTTATAAAAGTTTTCTTTTAAATTATAACACAAAGTAAATTTTAACCCTTTGGTCCACATATCTTCCCATTGTTGCATTTGAATATTATGGCCAATATTTTTAGCCCATTTAATCATACAGTCTTTAACTTGTTCCTCTACCATTTCACCTTTTAACAATAATTTATACATTTTTGCAATTAGATGATCATCTGTCTCACATAGTTGTATCTCAAATTCCGATTTGGTTTGTTCAAATTCAAGGTCTTTCTTATCTAGTTTAAATTTCTCTACGAGCTGCATATATGAAAGCCATTGAAAACTGTATCCCTCTGATACCAATTCTTCTATTGATTTAATTATATATTGTCCTTGTTCTTTCTTTAAAAAGTCTTTGTAGGTTAACCATTTATCTTTATTTCTTACTTCTGTTCTGTAAAATGCTTCTTGTGTAGAAATCCATAAGGGTCTTTTATGACATAAGATTAATATATATTTATTCCAGATTCTTAACAAGGATCTTCTAATATAATGGTTTTTAAAGTCCACATTAACTTTAACTTTATCGTACCACAAATATCCATGCCATCCATATCTTAATTCATGTCCTTCCAAATTCAATAATTTTTCATTTTTCAAAACTATCCATTCTTTAATCCAAACCAAGCAACAAGCAGCATAATATAATTTCAAATCCGGTAGACCTAGTCCTCCTCTTTCTTTAGAGTCTTGCAAGACTTTATATTTTACTCTTGGTTTTTTCCCTTGCCAAATAAACTTAGAAATATCTCGCTGCCATTGTTTAAAAGGTTCTTCTGATGCCAATATAGGTAGTGTTTGAAAAAGATATAAAATTCTTGGCAAAACATTCATTTTAATTGCTGAAATTCTACCTAATAATGATAATTGCAGTTTTTCCCAATGTTCCAAATCTTTTTTAATATCCATCCAAAGTGGAATATAATTATTCTTAAACAGCTTAACATTTTTAGTTGTTAAATATACTCCCAAATATTTTACTTTTTCTTCCATTGAATATCCTGTTATTTCTTTCAATTTCTCTTGTTGGTGGTAATCCATATTTTTGGTCAAAACTTTTGTCTTCTGTAAATTCACTTTGAACCCTGCTAGCGACCCAAAGTCTTTTAGTTTCTGTATTAATATTTCAATTCCTTCTATTGGATTCTCCAAAGTAATGACTAGGTCGTCAGCAAATGCTCTTAGTTTATAAACTTCTTTTTTAACTTTAATACCATGGATACCATCATCTTGTCTAATATCTCTAAGTAAAACCTCTAATACCAATATAAACAAAAGTGGAGATAATGGACAACCTTGTCTAGTACCTTTTTGTATTTCACATGGCTTACTAAATTCTCCATTAACAATTATTTTGGCAAATTGTGGAGTATATATTGATTTAATCCATTTTATAAAATTTCCTCCAAAATTCATATTTTCCAAAACTTTGAACATAAAAGGCCAATTTAAGTTGTCAAAGGCTTTTTCAGCATCAATAAATATCAAGGCAGCTTGTTTATCATAGTGTTGATCCAAATATTCAATTACGTCTACTATGTTTCGGACATTGTCATGAATTTGCCTCTTGGGTAGAAAACCAGCTTGGTCTTGATGAATAAAATCCTTAAGTATATTCTTCATTCTTTCTGCTAATATCGATATTAACGATATTAACGACATAGCCTGATCTCTCAATGCTCCAACTGGCACACCTTATCTCTGTTGCTAGGAGCGTAACATAGTCCTCACATTCCTTTCCTTATCTGTGTACATGGCTTTCTTGTTTCTGTGTAAGGGCAAAGCACTACGTTCCCTTCTAAAATGGTGTTAGTTTAGCTTTTTAATAACTACTTTCTAACAATTTTGTTCAGCATTTTAATGTAAATGTTAATTAGCATGGATAATTAAAATTTAAGGAACCAATGATACAACTGCCATAGAACAGAGCAATCATCTCCTAGCACTGTCCTCTAGAAGTGGCCAATCAAATAAGAGAGGAGCTACTTAAAGCAGCTCCCCAACCCCTCCAGTGTAAATGTCAATTCAAACAGTCTTTCCATAAGGACATCATGATTGATTGGTTCAAGAGAATCAATACAAATGTATTTTCCTTCCCTTCCAGAGACCACCCCACAAAGTAACCAAGATTGAGCTTGTCTATAACCAGAAACTCTCAATTGAAATGGATCTAGAAAATCAGTTTCATCCAAATGTAATTTTGAGCTGATCAGCAACTACTCACACAAGCATTTTACCCAGGAAGATGTTAGCATCTGGGCCATAGATTCCCTTACTTTTCTTCTCTAATTGATGTACTGTAGTTTGATTATCTCTTTGAAAGACATTGGTACCATTTCTTCTCCTAAAGAATTAGTACTCTTCTGGTGTAAACTGTCTATACATCTTTATTATATTTAGCAAGCCAAAACAGGCAAGAGTTAATTATATAAGTGAATTCATCCAAATATCTTATTTGCATCCTTAGGTTTCAACAACTGAAATTTATCTAGTAGAACTGGATGAAAATACTTCCCTAAATGTAACTGATACCTCTGCAAATACACATGAATTTATTGTGGGATCCAAGTCATGCCAAATACAGTATGAGCACCTTTGTCTTCAAATGTCATGCAGATTTATCAGGAAGCCAGTTTTCTTCCACCATCAAATTTAATCAACGTTTTACTACCTTAAATAGGTCTTCTAGATCACATGGTGAAAATGCAGTTGCTTAACAAGGATTAGATTATTCAGCCCATCTTCCTCCACTTACTCTCCAACTTTCTTCCTATTTGCAGCAGTGCCTTCAAAGAGAAGGTATACTTCAAGGTGGGGTGTTGAGGATGATTGTGTCAGTGGTCAAAGTCACTGAGATAAGAGGTTCAACAGAAGCACCAACCATACCAATAACAAAATTCCCCAGTTTCCTCAGGAAACTATTAGGATCCATTAGTTCTGGGGACACTCTAATAGTTCCCCAGTCTTTGCAGAAAGAAAACTCCACTGAGAATCCAAACTTCAACCTGAAGCAATCTGACCATGATCTAACACCTAGATCTGCCACTTTCAATTCACCATCTTCCAATTGAATCAAGACAACTGAATCCAGAATGTTGCCTGCTACTGTACATCTGTCAGACTGATGATATGTTGAGAAAGCACATGATTGTCATAAGATCCACAAAATCCTAAGCACCACCAGACTGAATGATTCAGCCCACAGAATAGGGTTTCCTAAGGTCACCAATACCAAGGCATTCTCTGCAGCAGAGCAGACGCTATCTGAGCAAAGCCCTAACCTGTCCCAAGATCCAGCACCAGGAGCAAACATTTAAATCTGGCATTCTGGTGCAAAGTCTGGAGTGGGAATTGGAAAACTTATAGACTTACAGAAACCTCTCTCCCAGAAACTTGATCTTATGCTGATGCCATATCAAATACCTCAATGGACACAGATAGATAAGAGTGAATTCCCCCTGAAATCACCTAGCCAGATCTCAGCTTTACATGTCAGATAGTATCCCTCACCCACCAGTAGATCACAGATAATTAAGGTCTTAGCCTGGACCAAACTAGCATTTAGTACCAGCATTACAAGATCCATTGGGGCAAGTGGGGGAGGGGGGAAAGGACCAGAAGATGAAACAGGTAGAAGATGTCCAATTCTCCTGTCCACAAGAGGCATATTAACTGCCCAAAACCATATTTCCGTTTGTTTATAAGCATTCTCATGACCCTCCCACAAGTAACCATAGCAACTACAGGCACATATTCAATCCACAGTAGTTACTCTCACCCTCTTTAACGTATTAGGCCCAAAGTTATCAACTGTGGAGGTGAGGATCCCCAGGTATCTAGGTTCCTTGTAGTTCAGCCCAGTTAATTACTCTGAATTAAACTAGTTAATCTGTTATATAACTGTGGCATGAAAATTAGAAACAATAATATTTCAAAGGCTTACATGAATCTTAGCACAAAATACCTTGCACATGCATGCTTACTCCTTTTATAATTCTTACACTTGCTTACTTCTGCTTCCATACAGAATCCTGGAAGAGGCCATCAGGTCTAACCCCCTGTACTGTGTAGGAATCCAAATAAGACTGAATTAAATATTAAGGCTGTTAGAAGTAAAAGGAAGGAATATAAAGTTGGTTTATTTGATCAAGGTTAAAATAAGACATTTTTTGTAATGTTCTGGCAACCCTTTATGGACTTTTTGCTGACACCAGGATTGAAAAGTTGATGTTTTATGGATTTGTTTATAGATAAGGGATGAGATATGGGATGAAGAGATATCTGTTTAACCTTTTAGGGGGTGAAGAGTTTTTAAATTTGTTTATACTTGTGATACAGGTTGGAAATCATTTCTTTACATATTTCTTTTATTTTTATTATATTCTCTTTTCTTTTTCTTCTCTTTTCTCTCTTTTCTTGCACTTTTTATTCTTTCTTTCCATTCTCTTCTCTTTCCCTAAGTTTAGTTTGTATTCATTTTTATTATTGTAATAAAAATTCTTAATAATAATAATAATAATAATAATAAAAAGAATCCAAATAAGACCCTTCCCAAATGTTTAGCCAGCCTCTGCCTGGATGTGTTCCACGTGTAATACTCCTATTGCTTCTCCATGTTGCTTCTCCACTGAAGTGTCAATCGGGAAAGAAGATACTCAGATAGTCAGTTCTGAAATCTTAGTGTTTACAGTTCCAGGAATTCCTAACGTTGAAGAATGAAGAATCAAAACAAAAATTGATTATAACTGATATTCTCAGGTTTAGGGACATATCTGAGGTAGATAGTCCTACTTATCATAAGTGTTGCTTTTAAATAATCCACTTCTTATCTTGTTTGTCAACACAGTGCTTGATGCCCAGAAAGATTTATGCAAAGTGCAAATATTATCAGATACCTACTGTTCTTCTGTAGTACCACAGGGGAATTCAAAATCAGCTAGCTTAGATCTATGCACTTCAAAGGATTCCCCCTGAAACCTTGTTTACAGCACACGAGCAGAAAAAAACAAGGATTCGGCCCCCCTTTGTACAACTAATAAAGCCACATTAAAGCACAACACTCTGCTCAAAATTCCTCTCTACCAAATACAGCAATACCTCTGACAGCTAAAGTTGGTTAACTGCTTCGATTTTCACATGCTAATTTAGTAGTAACAAACAGAAAACCAGAGAGAGAGAGAGAGAGAGAGAGAGAGAGAGAGAGAGAGAGAGAGAGAGAGAGAGAGAGAGAGAGAGAAATGGGGGAAGAATACACTTTCCTTGTTCCATTTTATTTGTACTCCTACTTAAAGAATCAGAAATTATTTTGGGGAGACCAGAAAACCTATTCATAATTCTACATTGACTTCTTTCCTTTTTTCAACCTGATTATTTGAGTTGATTTATCACTATTAACACAACAGTTCATATAATTCTTAAAAACCAAAGCAAAGTGTAGCTTCCCCATCACATTGAAGGGACAGATAAAATAATTAGATGCTAAGTGTGCCTGTGGAAAGAGAGAGAGCCTCAGCTGTTCCTAGGCTGACTCCTGACAACACCTGTAGGATTTGGACCCTTTCCTGCGATGGGCTATAGAGTGATATGAGAAATGGAAAAGGCACCACAAGACCCCAAACTGAAATAATTCTTCCATATTACTACAGTAGCTCTGAATGCAAGAGTTAACCTTCCGATCTTAATCATTTGTGTTTTCAATGAGAAATGTCCATTTTGCTAATTCTGCTGTCCTTAGATGCTGCTAATCTTTGACAAAATGAAGTGACATTTCACCAGTCTCAATAACACCTAGTAAGTGCCTCCTGTTGACACAGTAGTACTGTGTTTTAATGAACAAATAAATGGCTTATCTACCATTCTTGGCAAGCACCCCCAGCTAGTGAGGTAAAACACCAGCTCTCCCAGTGTTCCTTGGGCTAATTGACTCCTTGGATAAAGTTAAATCACACTATCCCCGGTGGGATGTATGTTTGCCAGTAATCAATAGCTCAACAAGATCCACATGGCAGGTAATTAAGTGGAAAGTAATTAATACCCATCAAATGTTTTATTAACTGTTTGCCATTCCTTCACTCAAAAGTCCCTCTGTACTGTAAATAAAGTTGTGATGAAAGCAGTAAGAGAAGTCTATGCTGTAACACTTCACTGATTCTTTAAAGGTTTGTCCTGCTTCCAAGCAAGACATAGACGGCTCAGAGACTAAACAGGACAGCGTAACGTGAATGATCACATGGCTGGGTTTGGCTCTTGCAAGAAATCCCCTGAATATAGCAACTGTACATAGAACCAGGTGAATTGCTGTGCTGTTGTTTCAGACTACAAGCAGTCCTAACTTTCATTGAGCATATGCCCCCATTAATATGATGGGCAAATCATATCCTTATGATACAGTTGATGATATCTGAGACTTGGGCAGGTATCTCAGCACCTCCCAATACAGACATTGATTGGAATTACTTCTGGGATCTCAGCTATGATAGAAGTCAAAGCAGATTTTCAAGTTGTTCCTTAGGAGATTGTAGAATTTCTGGGGAAGCCAACACAATTCTGATAAATCCAGCCAGGCATATTCTGCAAATGTTTGTACATCCCTAAATTGTTACTGGTTTCACCTAAAGTGCAATTTTTTAAAAAATATATTTGTTTGTTTCATTGATTAATTGATTGATACCTCACCTTTCCTCAAGGAGCTGAAGGCAGCATACATTGCACTTCTTCCTCTTATTTATTTTCCCATAACAACCTTGTGGGGTAGGTTAGATAGAGAGTTATTACTGATCCCAAACCCCCAGTTAGCTTTTATGGCTGAGGATGGACTAGAAATATGGAGATGGTGTTCAGCTATCAAAAGTAATATCCATTGATAGTCGAATGCTTCATGAATAAGTTCAGACACTTTAAACCATCCTAGATGCTGGTTATTAACACATCCAAATGCAGCATCTGACATTAGAGAAAGAAAACATATGGAAGACTAATTACTCTTCCCAGGGGTTGGATGCAAGATGTCCAAGCTTAGTGTTCACCTGTTTAACTGTATTGGTGTTTACTTGATAGTAATCAGTCTATAGTCAAAGAGAAAAATGTTGCTTGAACTGACAAGGAACAACCAAAGTTTACTCATCCTTAGCCCATTCTGCAGAAGCCTAATTTCTTGAGTTATAATTCCATCTCTGACTACGTCTCCCCCTTTGATTTGTAGGTCTCTGACTACACCTCTCACTTTGATGTGTAGGTATGCTTTGTAGAAGTGTGCAAAAGTATCAAGGGCCAGTGGTGGTTTCTTTAACCTCTTTCTGAAATAGATGAAAGAAGTTCAGCTGTTCTAGAGGACAAAAACTCTAGAGGAGAAGCATGAGCCAAGTGTAATAAACTACTGTATAGAGTGATTTTTTTCCAGGGGCATCCACAGAGAGTCAAAAAGGTCAAAATTGCAGCCATAACCACACCATCATGGCCTCGCCCTTTTATGCCCTGAGAAACAGGGCAGGGCTTCAATTGCGCACTATCTGATTTTTCTGACCTCCCTCTGCAGCTGCCTCTAATTACTACTTCTTCAAGATGCATAAAGGCGGAAAGACTGTGCTTTTTAAAAAACGTACTTGTGAATCTTAGTTTACTTAAGAATACTAGGAAATTTGGTCCAAACCATGCTCTCTTTAGCTGAATTCCCACCAACACTTGTCTCACATGTAGTGGCTCTGGTTGCATTGCAAAACTCAAATCCAAACTTAATAGCTTACTTTTCAAGGCAAGAGGGAGCTTCCTTTTCCATTTGTCTAAAACACAAAACAATCCCAAAATATCACAATTTCCTAGGCCAGCCTTCCCTGACCTGTTGGGTACTAAATAAAAATTCATCCAGGCTGGGAATTCTGAGAGTTGTGGTCTCCACATATCAGGAAGATACCCAATCAGGGCAGGTTGTCTAGCCCAGCCTTTCTCAACCTTTTGACCCTGGAGGAACCCTTGAAATATTTTTCAGGCCTCGGGGAACCCCTGTACATTCAGCCTCAAATATAGGTCAGAAGTTACAAAATTATATATTCGTTTCATGGGTAGGCCTGTATATATGCATTAACAGTGTTCTTAAACTAAAAATAAAGAATGAAACTAACCTCTTTAATGTGAAGTTGCCCGAATTTGAAATATTTTTTTAAATAAATCATGATCTCCCAGAGAACCCCTAGTGACCTCTCGCAGAAACTTTGGGTTCCATAGAACCCTGGTTGAGAAACCCTGCTCTAGGCAAACCAAGGGGTACCCAAACCTCTTGATTACCAGTTGGTCTCAGTTTTGTGTGTTTTTACCCATAATTTTATTCCTTCTATTACTGCTTTAATCTGGCAACTTTTAAGAAGAAGCAAATGTCTTACAATACATATTTAAACATGTCTTTTCTCCTGAAATGCACATTTATTTTAAGAGTGTATTTTGATATGCATTTAAACTCCCAAGAACTTACTTGCAACATTCTGAAAAGTGTGAAATTCAGCAAATAGGAGGAGGAAGGAGTATTTGATATGTTTGCCACCTTGGGTTATTTATAAAAATAATAAAGGCGGGATAGAAAATTAATAAAAATAATATAAAATATAATAATATAATATAATATAATATAATATAATATAATAATATAATATAATATAATATAATATAATATAATATAATATAATATAATAAAATAAATAAAATAAAATAAAATAAAATAAAATAAAATAAAAAAATAAAATAAAATAAAATAAAATAAAATAAAATAAAATAATAAAATAAAATAATAAAATAATAAAATAAAATAAAATAATAAAATAAAATAAAATAAAATAAAATAAAATAAAATAAATAAACTACATTCCAAGCTGCATGTTAATCTATGTAATGTGAGCAACAGGACATTGCAATGCAGAACTGCAGACAAATCAAGTTGCTAAAGCTTCCTCACCTAAAAGCCTAGCCAGCCACTGAAATGCCGCTGAACAGTGGCCACCTACACCTTGAGGTCCCAATGAAGGTAGGGTTATTCTTCAGTCACTACAAATGCATAATTGTGACTAGATAGTTCTTCTGACGCAGCGGCAGACTGTTAATTTCCATTTTGTTTCTACTTAAAGGTTTGCCAGTTTATGAACACCAGGTGGCAGCAGATAGCTGATTCGTCTGATCTTAGCAAAGCCAAGCAGGGTTGGGCCTAATCAGTACTTGGGTGGGAGGCAACCAAGAAATCCCAGAGTGTAAACTAGACAGGGAAGTTGAAGAAAAATCCAGGAAGACAACAATGGCAAACCAATTCCATCTTGTTACCAAGAAAACTATGAGATAAGCTTGACTCAAGGGAGAAATAATCTTATGGTTGTTGTGGGTTTTCCGGGCTGTGTGGCTGTGTTCTGGCAGTTTTGGTTCCTAACGTTTCGCCAGTAGCTGTGGCTGGCATCTTCAGAGGACAGGAGCACAGCTAGAAAATTCTCTCTGTGCCCAAGTGGAGGGTGTGTGTTCCTGCTGGTGTTTATATCTGCTGAGAGGGGGTGTGTCATCTGTGGGTCATTTACAAGAGATTAGGAGAGGATTTATTGTGGTGATTAGGGGGTGTGGTGCTGTCGTGTGTGGGATTAGCACATCTATTGTGTGAGCTGTTTGTATATTTCTGTGGTTGAGTAGAGTTTGTTGACATTTTGCAAGCTGTGTTTATTTCTGTGTTACAGAAATACTGGACAACACCAACAGCCACTATGTTAGACTATACAGGGAAGCCATTGAAATACATAAACACCAACACAGTTTCAATAAAAAAGAAGAAATCCTAAAGATCAGCAAAACCTGGCTGCCAGTCCTGAAAAACACAGCTTGCAAAAGGTCAATGAACTCTACTCAACCACAGAAATATACAAACAGCTCACACAATAGATGTGCTAATCCCACACACGACAGCACCACACCCCCTAATCACCACAATAAACCCTCTCCTAATCTCTTGTAAATGACCCACAGAAGACACACATCCTCTCAGCAGCTATAAACACCAGCAGGAACACACACCCTCCACTTGGGCACAAAGAGAATTTTCTAGCTGTGCTCCTGTCCTCTGAAGATGCCAGCCACAGCGACTGGCGAAACGTTAGGAACCAAAACTGCCAGAACACGGCCACACAGCCTGGAAAACCCACAACCACCATTGGATTCCGGCCATGAAAGCCTTCGACTATAAATTAATCTTATCTTTGCCAATTCGATGTGCTGCTGATATGCTGGCCTACAATTCCTAGAATCTCTAAGTCAGCATGGCTGCCTCACTGAAAATTTTGGAAGTTGTCCTTCCAAAATATTCAGAGGTTGCCAGATAGCAGAAGGCTGCTGTATTCTATTCTGATATTTCATTTAAGGAAGGGCAGTCTTTCATGAGGTGAACAAGTACACTAATGAAATGTCAGGAGGAGTAACTGTGCACTAGTAACTGTGTACCTGCACTGTGTGTGTGCATGTTGTAGCAGCATGCACCGAGGCTCACCCTTCTATAGAACTCGCCATATCATCCCCTGATCCTACGTTTCTGTCCCCTGGCTGTCCCCCGCTTATTTGCCTGTCCCCTTAACCATGAACAGTGACAGAAGAAATCACTACTGCTTCCTATGCCCAAAGCAAAAGAACAAGAACATGGGCAGAGTAGCAGCAGTGAGGAAGAGGAGGGTCTGTTCTAATGATGGCATCTCTTAACAGGCCACTCAAAACATGGAGCCACCACTGAAAAGGTGAGATCCAAGAGGATTTGCCATCACGAGGGTGGTTGAATGTAGAGGCCTTGTTCAACTCAGGATGACGAACACAAAACTGCCACAATTTTGTGCGAGAAACTGATGACCTTCTTCTTCTAAAATGTTCCAAAGGAAAAAGGGAATCAAATCATAGGCATGTTTATATAGACAGCCTGATGTTGCTTTGACTCAAAATTAAGCAATTAACGTCCAAAAGGGAGGCTTCTTAATTAGCCGCAGCCACTGCTAAAATGTAAGACATATCTCCATTACAATCCATTTGTTTCAATGGCTCAAAAGCAATTTTGCTCGAGGTTCCTTAATTAAGCCATGCAATTATTTCTTCTAAATTTAAAGGGTTACCAAGAATGGCATAGAGAGTAGAAATTTAAATCCACATCTTTTGACCACAGAGAAGGGAATGGAGAAGAGGAAAAAAAGGAAGAGAGGTGTTTAGAACCAAAATAAACAATATTGCAATCAATATTTTTCTCAGATCAAATCCTCCAAGCTCCAGTCAAGGGGATAAAATGTTGGAATGAGTAACAGCTCAGAGGGGGCATCAACCTTTTAACCCAGCCCAGGAAATAATAATTTCTTGTGAAACTGATTATCTCATCTGCCAGAGCGGATGCTTTATGGTGTGGTTGTTTGAAGCAGTGTTTCTCAACCTTGGCAACTTTTCAGACCTGTGGACTTCAGCTCCCAGAATTCCTCGGCCACATGCTGGCTGGGGAATTCTGGGAGTTGAAGTCCACATGTCTGAAAGTTGCCAAGGTTGAGAAACACTGGAAAGCAAATAGTTACCCGACTTCTGTATGCAGCAAGTCCTTGCACACTTACTCCTTTTATTCTACAGACTTCTCAAATAGTTTTCCATAACAAACTTGCACTTCCAAGGGAAAAATAAACTCAAATGTTTTGAGATTGGCAGCCACTGGATTTCTTAATGACAATGCTGGAGCCACTGTGAGGAGGCAGCGCACTTGCCAGCAAGCGATTCAGCATTTAAATTATGCTCTTGTCAGAAAAGCTCTGTCAGATCAGGGAGGAAGAAAAAAGAAGGGACAGTTCAGTAGCTGACTGGTCAAGGGTATCTCATGTTCACTTTTATCAGCATGAAACTGTAGCCATAACAATTGGATAGGAAACCTGATCTTCAGATCAGCAGCGGTTAAGCTGAATGGAAGGAGTTTCAAGTACCAGGTATCGGGTCTGTAAGACTGGCCATCAAGAAGCTATATAGGCTTTTGGAAGATTAGGTTGTCATTATCATGTAGTATTTCCTGCTTCTCTTTGGAAGGGAAAACAAGAAGCGGATTTTGCATTACCTGGAGGAACAAGGGATCAGCAGAGGGTTAGAAAAACAGAGAGGGGTAGTGTTTGTGTCTCTCGGGTGCCAAAATACAGAGTGCGACTAGTATTCTCGCTTGAACAATGCCCCTCTGTGACCAAATTCAAGGGATAGTCTTTGGTTACCCCAGTAATGTATCTACCTTTTCATATGGCTATCTCTCCATCCACTTCAGTAAATCCAGTTTAGACCAGCAAACCTTGTTACTGCCCCCACTCCCACCTTAGCCCTGTTGCCACACATGGCAGTCAACCAGAGCTGACAAAACTTTCTGGTGTGCTGCCCGTTTAGCAGTTCCAAAAGGTTTGATAGGCAACTGGCAGTTCACAATATGTAGCTAGTGGGCTGTATTTGCTTTGGAGAGTTGAAGGGGCAGGAAGTATGCAGGCCGTGGTCAAGTCAGAGATGGATGAGTCAGTCCCTCTCTAGTTCTTTCCTGTTTCATGTGTGTTCACACATCTGTTCTGCCCCACTTCCACATCAGATTGCCATTTTTCTTTTACTTAGAATTCACACTTGCAGGCGTTACTGCTGGCATTTTCCTCTCCTTTTTTAATATACACATTTTGATGCACATCTCTCAGTAATTATGATGTGATGTGATATTGTTATTTACATTTGGGAGCTGAGGATTGTGTTACAATTAGCTTGCCATCCAGTGAGTATCTCTACTAGCGCCGTGCAAATGCTTTGGGAAAGTGCTTCTGAAGCAGCTTCTTAATCATGGCTCTGAGGTGCTTTCTCTGAGTGTGCGCACATATTCAAAAGACTGAAAGAAGGCTTTGAAGCAGTCTGTTCAAGAGACATGGCTGCCTTGGGGGCTTCCTGTGGAAAATGGCCGACTGAACAACTTTGCCTGTGAGCTCCATGGGCAGAGCTGGCAGTGTGGTAGTTTTTTTGGGGGCACAGACAGGTTTTTCTGTAGCCCCAAGTGTTTTTCCGGATTGAGGAAAACGCTGAGAATCGACCCATTTGTCCTCCAGACGGTGAGTTGTAGCCAGGAGATCATAGACAGCATCTGTGACCGAGTGGTAAGACTACACTGGGAGGCTGGGATTTAATCTTGTTCTAAGCCACATATGCACTCCCTTAAAAAGGGAAATAAGTCATGCCTTTCCATATCTTAAACACCCAATTTGTTTTTTCAAGTTTTGTATCTTAAGAGAACCTTTTTACAGTAAGAAAAAGCGGAATCTCTTGGTGATTATAGTTATTTTTGGAGATTTTTAAGTATAAAAAAAAAGGTTTGGCTTTCCCCCCCCCCCCAAATCTGGGTTATATTGAAAGCTGTAATATTGCCTTTCCGTTGTTATCTTTGTTGCTGAATTTCAAGGTTGAAGTGTTCTTTCTACACATTTCTTATTTTAAACTTTAGGCTTTCTGTTTACTTTTTTCCAAACTGTCTGCTAGTATATATTCTTTGGTTAATTTTGGATTAATTCATTAACCTCTATTTCTGTGAGTTAACGTTTTAGGGTGTGCTATAATTTACTCTTTGAACAATGGAAGATTTTAAAGAAGATCTCAGAGAATTACGTTGTCAGCAAGAAGATAATTTTTCAAAGGGTTGTCAAATTATTATACAGACTGTTTGGGACATTCAAGATGAGATTCTAGTTAAAATGAAACAACTATATGAAAATACTATGATAGAAGAAGACGACGTTGGAAAAGGTGGTGTTTTTATAGTTGTGGGGGAGAATGGAATACTCTCAGCTGAAAACTCTGGATTGGTGTTTATGGGATTAAAATGATTGTTTAACCTTAGGACTGCAAAAGGAACTGCCAAGCGGGGGAAATGTTATGACTATTTCAATCAATGTTATGGGAAAGAAGAGTATGGAATGTGGGAGTTTTTTTTCTCTTTCGCTGGAAAGTTTGTATTTTTGGAGGCTATTGGACTGTCAGATCTTTGTAAAAAAATGCTGTTGGTGTAATGGTGAAATATATGAATGCCCTGGTATATTTTGAGGAGGGGTAAAAAGTTAAGAATATTCAATTGGACTGATAATGAGGTTAAGATGATTTACAGGATTTTTGATTTCTAAGACTTAAAAGGTATTGACAAGTTCTGGTAATGTTTTATATTGTTTTTAAGCATAATTAGGGTTAAGATTGTTAATTATAAAGGTAGACAATTTATAAAAATTAAGAATATTTAATTGGATTGATAAAGAGACTAATATGAATTTTTTTTCTTTTCTTTTCTTATGGTTTGGATTAGGATTTATAGGGTTATAGGCACTCCAGGCTTGGCTGCCAGCTCGACCAGTCGAATTTCTCAGAGTGCTGAGAACTGGCTGAATTTTCCTTGCTTGCAGTGGATTGCAGAAGTTGTGGACCACTGAAGTTTTTTTCCCCTGAAGAAGGGGAGACCAGAAGATTACTCGGGGGGCCATTGGAATTGCCTACCCTTGTTTTTTCTCTGTAGTTTCCACCGCGGAGAAAACAGGGTAAGTGCAAGGGAAATGGCCGAGAGATATCTTGCTCTCGCAGGGAAAACAAGTCTCTTTGAAGAGACACAAGAGCGTACAGCCGCTTTTAGATCACTTTAGGAAATTATTTTTTTTAGATTAGAAAGTTTTTTGATACCTAAGATCTATTTTTTGGACTTTGTTTTAAAATGTTGGCTGGTTTTGTGCTTTCTTTGCTTTGACTGATTCTGGTGGAAGCTTGATGGACTCTATATTTGCAACATAATGAAACGTCTGCATTTTTTTTTACTTTTCTTTTGTATTAGAGGGATTTAAGAGACTCTGTAATTCTTCGCTTGATAAACTAAATGACTATTCATTTTTTGAGAAACTCTTTGTTTGGATTAAGCAGCTTGCAGCTTGAAGAATGAAAGCTCGCAGTTTGAAGAATAAAAACACAGGGTAACGTTTTTTTTTCTTTTCTTCTTTTTCTACATTCTCCCTGGTTGGATTCTGTTTCACTTGGAATATATTTTTTATTTCTCCTTCTATAAACTGTTTAAAATATTATTCTCTCCTGTATTTTGGATTATTGGAACTCTCTTTTTAATTTTAACTTTAAAAAAAAAAAAACGTTTTGCTTAATAGATCCTGCTGGTAGTATTCCATGGATAGATTACATGACTATTGTTTTGACTAGAAGGGTTGTTATTTTAATTTGAAGGACACAGGAAAAATGGCTTTCCAATTAGTACTTCAGGAGCTCAGAAGAGAGATTACTGAGGCTCTTTCAAATATTCAGAGATCATTGGAATTACTGTTCGTAACTCTGCAAAACAAAAAGAGCAGAAAACGGAAACAGAAACAGAAAAGAAAAATGCTTTTGAAGTAGAGGAGAAACAGGAGGAGGGAATTTTGAATATATTAGTTCAGAAAAACATTCTGAATGCTATACACTACAATCTTGGTATAGATATGTTGTGGCAGTGGAGACAGAGTGAAAACATGGGTGTACAGTTGGATGGATGTTGTGAAATACGTGAAAAGGGAGAGAAGGTTGCTCTGATATTCTATATGAGATATAGAAAAGAGCAGGCTGTATATTGCGAATTTGCCATAGTGTATTGTGATTTTGGTATAACCTAAACAGAAGATATGAGAAACTGTATGGATATAAAGGCTAATGAAAATATGGACTTGAATTGTTATGAGAAATTGTATGGATATATAAAAAGTGATATTCTAAATGTAAGATGCTAAATATAAACATAAGTTGATATTATAGAATATTGTTTTCCTTAGAGATATATTTATGAGAAGATAATGATATGATGAGATGAGATGGAATTAGAATGATGGTTACTACAGGATGATATATATCAATATGTATTGTATGAATATTATAAGAATTGATATATTAGGTATTAGGTTAAGTGACATGATAGATTATGCACTTAGTTTAAATGGACACTACTACAAGGAATGGAAATTATAGATGGATAATTGAGATATAAGAATTCCCTTTTTTATGGAGATATATATATATTAGAATTAAATTATAGAAACATATATGTATGAACATTATAAGAATTGCTAAATTATGTATTAAGTTACATAATATGTTAGGTTATGAGTCATAATATGAATAGAATATATTGTAGTTTATTAGAAGTAAATAAGGCTTTTATTTGTTATACTAATTGGACTTTATTGAAGATATAAATATGTAGTAATGAACATTCAACATTTAACTACTACTTCAAGGAGTGGAAGCCAAAGATGGATTATTGGGAGACAGTAAGAAAGGTGAAACCTATATGAAGATTAGAAGATTGGATTAAAGAAATCAAAAGGCATATGACAAAGAAAAGTTCCTGTATACTGTATGAAGGACTAACATTTAAAATCAATTATTGTACTTTAAGTTCAAAGATAGATTGGAGGACATCTATTTTCTATATTTTCTTTGCTTATTATTTCTTGACTTCACTTTTTCTTTATCTTTTTCTTATTTTGTATTTCTGCTTCTATTTCTTTTTTCTATTCTAACTTTTATTATGTATTGTAAAACTTAATAAAATTTAATAAAAAAAAGGATTTATAGGGTTATAGATTTGTAAAACTTAAAGGATATTGATAAGATATAATAATGTTTTATACTGCTTTTTAGATCTAATAGGGTTAAGATTGTTTATTATAAAGGCAGACAATTTATTTGTTTCTATAATTTGATGTTTATTGTGTAGACAGAAGTATATAGAATAGTAATAGAAAGAAAAAAAAATAAATGGATTATTTTTTAAGAGGAAGGGAAGTTTGAAGTAAAAATTTAAATATGTGTGTGTGTGTGTGTGTGTGTGTGTGTGTGTGTGTGTGTATATATATATATATATATATATATATATATATATATATATATATATAATGTAAGGGGAAGGAGCAATTGTATTAGAGATTTATATATGTGTTAATGGAGGGATTTATAGAAAGAATGTGATTATGGTTTGATATAGAGGAAGGGTTTGTTTATGGGAATTGCTGTATATTCTTGCTGTTGAAAGCTGGAAGTCACCTGTATGTACTGTATGTAACTTTCTAAAAGTCTTTTCTTTAGTGTTTTTACACTTTTAATTTTTGTTTGTAGTGTTTTTGTTTTTTGTAGTTTTTTATCTTTGTAGTAAACTGTCTTAAATGTTAATGAACAGATACTGGTTAGTAACTAAAAAAAAAAAGAGAGAGACATGGCTGCCTTGATGCACCAAACAGCAGGTTCAGATAAGTGCTTCACTCGCTTTGTGAACAGCCCCTTTGCCATCACATCTGCGTGTTGGTCGAGGAAGTATGAATTAAGATGGTAATTCATACTAGGAAGTATGAATTAACATGCAGATCAAATAAAAGTTTCCCCATCCATAATCTAGATGGATATAAATTAGCAGGAAAATGCCATATTTTCCCTCCACCTGAAATCTAAAGGAAAGGGAGAATACAAAGGTTATCCTTATTAAAAAGAAAAGAAAAGAAAGGAAACCATTTTATGTCACCACTTCATAAATAGTCATCTGCATTTGCCTATCATGGGACATTTCTCCTTAAAAAAATGGTTCTTCCCTGCTCCTTTGCTTTGCAAAACAATGAATTTGCTATGAAGAAAAGACGAGTACAAAAGGATGGGTTGCACTCCTCCTTGTTTCCTTTTTCTACATTTTGTTATGGACAATTCTCTCCAAAAGGGACAAAAGAACTGAAAAGAAACAGGAGCAGGTGACTTACCACTAATTGCATCCAAAACCTTCCTGACATACAGTCAGCATACAACCACTGTAATGTTGGGGTTAGTGTTGTAGTTCTCAGTTTGGGAATGTGGGGGAGATACAATAGAGAAGAGAAAAACCATATAAGATTTCTGGAGGAAAAGCAGAAAATCAATATAATACATTCGTAAATAATACCTGAATAAAAATACTAATAATAATAGTAATGACTGAGATTTAAATCCTGCCTCTCCTCTGATTTCAAAGCAGCATACATAACACTCCCTCCTCCCATTTTTTTTCACCTAAACTGACAGCCCTGCAAGATAGCTATATATACTTCTACTTGTGATGTGTTTAAGTGACATATATAGACTAATTTAAATGTCAAAACAAAGGTATGGTTTGGTGATTCCAAACCAGGAATCACATAAATCCAAGGGAAGCAAAGTTGAAGATCACTCACTTGCCCTGTGCTTGTTTTCAGCTGAATATCTGTATATCTTCATTTTTATGATGTGCTCACAGTTGAGAACAATTACCCTCCTGAATATCAACAATGTCTGTTGACAATGGTTGTAAGCATAATTTTTACACACCAATATTTGCAATACGAATATGCAAGAGCTTTGGTTAGTGTGACGACTAAAATGAGGTGTCACACTTCAAAGCATACTGTACATTAATATCCAGCAGATACACTCCTCTGCTACCTATTGCTTCATAACTACAATATTAGCCTTCCAATGGCACGAAAGATTGATCATAGAGAAGGGAAACGGACCCACCAGTATTGTTGACTACTTTATGTAAAGCTGGCCTGGAAAAAAAATAAAACTTTTTAAAAATCAAAGAGATTATGAAGCAGAAGAACCTCCACTGAAGTTTCAGGAAGAGCCATTCATAGGAGAAGGGGGCATTAAAAAACGTCAAGATGATGTGTGACTGCGTGATCAAAGCCCTGCCCCCTTTTTACATACCATGTTTACTTTTTTTACCTCCCTCCCCCCAGTGGATAATCCTGGAGAGCTGCTTCTATGAGTCTGCAGAAACTTGATTTCCCCCCTTTTAAAAAATATTTAGAAACATAGCTGTCAAACTCCATGCAGCTGACAAAATCAAGGAAGTGAGAACCACACAGATTTCAGAAAGACATGTTTAATTATAGTCACGGTAAAGACATAATCTTGAAAGCTATAAAAGTAAGTTCCCAGGCAGATGTATAGCAAGCTAACTAAGGTAGGGTCTCTCTGAAATGTTTCCTTCCCCCAGGGGGCTGCCCCTTTTTGCACCCACTGAACTCTTATCTGTCCTCCCCTAGCTGGCTTCCACAGTCTCTCCCTATAGTTCTTTCCACTCATAGCAACACTCTGCAGCTGAATTCACCCATCATCCTGCCAAATCCATGGTTTACTGACTATATTTGTTGGGTTCTCACAACATATTAAGCCAAAGCCAAAGAAGCCACAGTGATTTAATGCATACTATGGGCAGCCTAGGGGCATGGTGGCTCAGCGGGTAAGACGCCAGGCTTGTTGATCGGAAGATCGCAAGTTCGGAGGTTCAAATACCTAGTCCCACGTGTCGGAGTGAGCTCCCGCACTCGCCCCAGCTCTTGCCAACCTAGCAACTTGAAAGCATGCAAATGCAAGTAGATTAATAGGTCCCACTTCGGTGGGATGGTAACAGCATTCCGCGCGCGTCATGCAGCCACATGACCGTGGAAGCGTCTTCGGACAACGCTGGCTCTTCGGCTAAGAAACGGAGATGAGCACCGGCCGCTAGAGTCAGACATGACTGCACAAGTGTGAGAGGGGAACCTTTACCTTTATGGGCAGCCTGCAGCTCAGCAATGGCATGAAGTCCTATGAGTATTGGGAGCAGGGAGGGGGGCAAATGACAAAATGTGCATTGTAACATCGTGATGCATCTCCCCCCAGCCTTCTATATATACTATATGCACTTACAAAAATGGTGGAGCTCGCCTATCACAACACATATTTCATCCTCCAGATTTGACAAACAGCTCAGCGCAGTCCCCACATTAATTTCTTGAAGTTCCTGAATCCTGCTCTGAAGAGCACATTTCAGCAGCACAATGGTCAAAAAATGATGTTGGCGCTTCCCTGTATTAGAAGGAGAGAAAACACAGGATCGCTACTGAAATCCCCGAAGTACTGTAGGCTTATCATCATTAGAAAACAGAAAAACCCCAAATATCCCCCAAAAGAAAATCCCACCCACTTTACATTATTGCTTGACCTTCTGCAGCCTCCTAATTTGCCCCCTCTCAAGCCCTCAGTGTACTGTGACGTGAGAACTCGAGTTTCTGAAGCTTCCTACTGACCACTCTTGCTGGAATCCCTTGAATATGGTTTCAGGTCTCATCATATCCCACCACTTTGTTCCCAGGGCATTCTGGGAAGTGCAGTTGATAGGCTGTGCCTTAGGGATTCTCTATAGCTACCTGCCAAGACTTGATGTCCCATGCTATGTCATATCAAGGACTTCCAGCTGAGGAAGGTGCACAGTTTGCTCTGTAACTCTGAGAACAGGGAGTTAACATTTACAGTTATTTACGGGAACGTCTCTCCCCATTGGTGCCTACCTGTCCTGTTAGATCTGGCAGGAGAGCATGCTCCGGGTCCCACCTGCTAGATAGTTCCATCTGGCAGGACCCAGGAAGAGAGCCTTTTCTGCCATGGCACCCATCCTCTGGAAGACCATCCCCTCCAGATTAGATTTGCCCTGACCCTGCTGGCCTTTTACAAGGCATTAAAAACCTGGCTTTGCTATCTACCCTGGGCCCCTGGCAGTATGGGCGAGCCCATTTCATGGTTAACTTGAATGTGGAACATTGTGAATGTTCTCAGCAGCTATTTTATACTTCTAATGTTGTTGTTTTAATCTTGGTTCTTTTTTTCTTGTTTTTATTTTGTTTTTAATTGTTAGCTGTCCAGAGACATGTATATGAGATGTGTGGCCATATAACTTAAATAAATAAATACCATGTAAAGTTAAAGAAAGAAAATTCAGTTAAATTCTTCTCCCTGAACTCCACAAATCAACAAAATATCAGGTCCACTTTAACAGAGGCAGGAACGTGGGTGAAATTTTGGCCCAGCCTTAGCTTGAACTCTTCTTGTCTTGGCTAACTGTGACCGTGGCTTTTGAAGTCTCTTTACATGTATTATGAGTGTGCAGGCTGCAACTCAGAATTCCTAATCCACATCTTCACAGTGGAGAAATGCCGTCTGTCTGTCACATACATGAAGGAATTCCCCCAGCCCCCCCCCCCCCTCCAGCTGCTGGAAAAAGAAAAAAGGATTGGTCCTGTCTAAAACAAAGCAGTAGCTGGACCAAGGCTGGATCAGTCTTTGATAAATGTTTGGAAAGGGGGTGGGGGGGAGGTCCAAGCAATTTGAAGCAGAGAAAAATACCAGTTCCAGAAAATTGTTATTCTTGTAGAAATAGATAACACTCTAGTCAGGAATCTGCTCTAGGGTTAACTTCTGTTTTATTGTGCTTGTGCTTCAGTCTCTTGTCTTTTATATGTCTGTGCTACCTTGGAATTTGTGTGAATTCTCAGCCTTTCTATTCTTCAGGTTGGGCAGGGAGATACCACTTTTCATCCAGAATCTTTTCTGATCTGTAATAATAAATTGAAAACTTTCTCCAGTCTTTGTATGGTTTCTGGTAATAGCGAGTGATTTGTAGCCCATGGCATCTTACTGTCTACTGGGAGCATTACATTCTCTTTTGGACATTTTCTTTTTTAATCAGGCTATTCTGTGAGGAAGCAAGCTGCTTTTAAGAGCTGCTTACCCTTCTGAGCAATAGGCACCTCAGTGAAGAAATCTTTATCAAATCTCACACTGTGTCACAGTTCCCTTAGTGGAGAAAGCACACCAATTTTCTGGGCTAAAGGGTTGCTTCATGCCTTTGATGGCACCCTGAGTGAGACACTCCCAAAAATAACGAATGGGTGCCAGAGTTTTTATTTCATTGACATTTAACTAAAAGTCAATATTGTTAATATTGTGACTTTTCAATCAAGAATATCATGATTTCCCTACTCCCCCCACATCCGCCCCTAATTTGGTGACAGCTTTTGGAAGTCTTTGAGGGCTGAAGCCAAGATTTTGAAGGAAGCACAAAGTTGACATAGCATTGCTCTAAGAAAAGCCATGGTCTTTGGGAAAAGCTGTTAAAATAAGTTTGGGAGTAGAAATTGATGGAGGTGTGAGGGAGACCATTCAAAAGAGGATCTCAGTTCAGGGTTCCAAAAAAAAAATGGAGACCTACCAAGATTTTTTTTCTACCCTTACCCTGAGGTTATGTACTATTAAATATTGTGGGCTTTGCATGCAAACGAATGAATAGATTTAGTCATGGGAAAACCATCCCAAATTATGGTGAATCTGTGTTCTCTAAAATGTAGTCTGGTAAAAGGATTAAATTTCTTTAAGAAAAAAGGCTTCAATGTGGATTTTCTGAACTGTGATAGTAGACCAATTAGACAGATCATGAGTCTCAAGTTTAATGTCAGAAAAAGGAGTATCTTTGAAACGAAATGTCTTGATCTCAAAGAGGCATCTCTAGCTTGTGCAAGTTTTAAAAGAGCATGTACACAACAATCCATATTCTACAGGTTTGGTCACTCTTATGTTGTCACTATTTCAACCTAGGGTTTCTCTGGGTACCATGCAACCCTTTTCCACCAGCACAGCATTTTTAGATGTTACACAATAATTGAGTTTACACTAACACTAATACAAGACCATGGTCTGTTGAACAAGCATAGTTGATTGGTTCATACCAATGCTAAGTTATAATGGGCAGGTTCATATGTTATGCCAAGCTAAATGCAAACAGGCCACATTGTGATTTGGTCTGATGTGTGAATTTGCTCGGAAAGAGGAAGAGGAGAAATCGCAACTCCATTCCTTTAACTAAGACCTCTTTTTCCTGCATTTTCCAGTACACAATCTAGAACCAAAGTGCTGATTTCAAGGGATAGTAAAGGATAGTGTGAATAACACAGAAGTGGGCAGTTCATGGCCTGTGTGCTGCATATGTCTAACTAAAATTTGGGCAGAGGAAAAAAATTGGCTTAAGGGGTAAAATGAGTGCTTGCAGAGGTTTATTTCATCCACTTTACTCCTTAAAATGTCCTTGAACCTCAAAATATCAGACTAGTTTTCCTACTTGATCCCTGTTTATAGCTTCTTCAGAATTGTCAAACCAATTCAGACAAAAAAGGAGCAAATATTTTGGCCCCGTCCACTTCATTTACATCATGAAATCATCTTGCACACACTCAAAAGCCAAGCAAATTAAGAACACTCTACTCTTCTTATTACTATGGCCCTTCTCTGTCATAGGCTTACGTTCCTAATCAGTATAATACTAAAAATATGAAATGTGCATTGTGATATCATGATGCAAGCTCCTACCTTTCATAGTTGTGTCATGAAGTTGCTCAGAAACATGTAAAGGATAGAGAATACAGAGAATGCATCACTCTCCTCCCCAAGGATGCCTATGTTTGGGGTATTGTCGCTCATCTATCCTTGCCCCCATAATCAGAAAATGTCCTTCATCCTTGAGCCTTTTGTTTTGTTGTTGCTCAACTCCCTGGAATATTTTAGCTCTTGAAATCCTTCAGGCTTATTCCACTTTTTCATTTTAAAAAGTCAACAGGATTTTACATTGTTTCAAAACTATAATTATATTCAGTCAATAGCAACAGTGGGGCAGAAAAAAAATCATTTATTTGTTGATTGAAGCTGCTTATAGCCCACTTTCACCATGCTCAGAATAATTGTCACCGGTCCACTTTAAAAAAACAAACAAACGTATAATCAGTGTTAAAATAAGAATTTCTGGGGGGGAAAAACTCCATAGAGTAGAAGCCAGATGACTTCAGACTTAGAGAAGGCCCACTGAAATAAGTACAAATGGTAAATAACTTAAATTTCACAGATTTCAGTTGGTGTGAATAAGTCTGAATCTAAAATGCTTCTTTGCTGTAGTATAACATTGCTCATGTCAGAATGTCTGGGACAGATGGCAATAGATTACATGAATATGATGGAAAATTAAATGTTAAATTGAGTAATTTGTTGGTATTCTCCCTTTTCCCTTCCTTATTCTCAAATAATATTTTGAGTTTCCAGCTTCAACATTATTCTTATGTGTGAACAACTCAACTTTGATCAGTTCATTTGTGATCAATAATGAGTGATCTCAGGAGCCTAATTTTCCTACTATCTGGTCAGCATAAAACAGAAGCCTTGATCATAGTTCCTATGGATGGAAGCCTTCAAGCTTCTGTCAGAATTTTGGTCAAAGGACAAACTGTAGTTGGAATTCTATGAAGAATCAGATTGGCTAGAGGTTGATTTGAATTTAGGTTTAATTATTCATACTACGGCAACCTATTTAATTGTGGCACTAGGTCATGTGTAACCATTTTGCATATGGATGGAATTTAATGAAAAGCTCAAAATTAGCTGAAGCTAAGCCAGCATGAAGCTGAGGAAAGGCTGAAAGCATGCAGAGATAAGGACAATGGATGGAGAGATTAGAAAGTAATGGTCTGGAATTTCTGTTTTTGACTGATTATGTGCCATCAAGTTGTTTTCAACTCCTAGTGACCACATAGATAATTTTTCACCATGACGATCTATATTTGGTATGATCCAGGTGATCACTAGATGGCAGCAGAGACGTACTGTATAGAGTGATGTTGCCATCCGGATCTTTTCTGCCCAGGTCTGGTAGCCCTAGGAATGTCAACAGTAACTGAAGAACTATTGAGACCAATAGCAGATTTCTAGAAAAGTGCTCACAGCTATAGACAAACAACACATAACAAGGTGGCAAAGTATTTGCAACAATACAACCCACCCCCAAACAGTCAAAACTAAACACGAAGATAACTTTTTTTCCCCAAGTGTGTCAGTAGCTAAAAAGGATAAGCAATGAAGCTCTGGGAACTGAGCAATGATGAGAGCATGATTGCAAGGCAGCCAGCAGCCACAGAGCTCCCAGCTTCCTCCTTCTGCCAGAGCCATTTTGTGAGTATGCAGCACATCAATAAAGCCTTTAGCAGCAACATAACATGAGCAGGAAGCATCCATATTACATTTATGCTAAGTAATCCTTTATATTTAGCCAGCTTCTATCTATTCGATAAAAACAAAATAGTGTTGTAACATATTTGGTGTTAGTCCGTCTGTTTCAATTACCTCTTGAAATGGTCACAGAGGATACTTTTGCTCTCCCTGCTTTCTTCGGGGAGTACAATCAGTTAAATATTATGCTGTATACCACAAAACTAGTGATTAATGACTCAAGAGAGTAGAGCTCAGAGAAGAACAAGTTTAGGAGACTAAGAGAAATCCCTGCTAGAGGAAGAACCAAAATTGGGGGCTGAAGAAAGAGGGAAATCATGCGGTAAAGTCATGAGAGTCCAACATCAGAGATTACCTCAGAAAGAGTCCTTGAAAAGCCTGAAGCAGTCAGAAGAGCTGAAGGCAGAGGGAAAATATTACATGGCATATGTTCTTCATTGGAAGGAAATAGCTGTGGTGGAATTTAGAAAGAGAGAAAAGCAAAAATATTTTGCAAGATTACTCTTTTGTAAATTATTACTTTAATAAATCTCTTAATTAAGTTCAACTAGGAAGGTTTCTCTAGTGGTAATGTTCCTTCTATGGGTCTGCCGTAAAGGCCATAGTTCCAAGGCCATAGGGATAGAAATCTCTAACTATTTAAATAATATCAGGTTTCCAATAACTCCAGGCCACACGTCCCATTGTGTGAGAAATGCTGGGAAAATCACTGCTGGGAGGGGCAGTTCCTACTCCTGTTGTAAAAGATACAAAGACTTAATTCTGGTGGCAGTGGTTGAAGACTGTATAACTGAGGCAGCATTTCCTGTGGAATATTTATTACAAATTGTGCCAGGGAGTTTGTAGATCCATACCTCAGAATTTCAAAACTAGGGAGCCTATTCAGCAAACCAGTTTGTAATATCACATATAACAGAATATAGCACAATAACCAGCATGGTTCTGCTTCATGACAGACCTTAGTTTTAGAATGGGTAGGCAGCATTCCTCTAACAGTGGCATTATCAACATAGAGTTGGAAGTGGGATCATTTTTGCTTAGGATTTGCATGAGTCATTTTTTAAAAATTATGGTGCTTATGCCAGTTATAGATTTTTGTGTGTGTGTGTGTGTGTGTGTGTGTGTGTGTACTGACAAAGAGGGAGATAAATACCTCATCCTTTTTTAGTGTTAATAAAAAGATGTTAATAAAAAACATGACTTCTTAAAAATGTACTAAAACAACTTTACGATTTCTCAAGCATTTTCATCCTCAGTGAAAAGAGGCTTTCTTGTTCTACTTCATTCTCTGGGCGATTTAGAAGTTGCTTTTGAAAATATTTTGAACTTCTTTATTGTTGTGAGACGACAGTGGCTACAACTCTTGTTGGCTTTTTCTGTTATGCATCTCTCCATCATTCTCGGTCTGCCCGTGCCTCCTGATCTGAAAAACCCAATGGGAAGTGTTTTCCCATGATGTCTTCCTTTGGGATTTCACTGAAGCCTGTGAAGGAATGAAGGCTGCAGTCATGTGTACAATCAAAGGCAGGATGATCCTACATATCCTTTAGCTGTCTTTAGAACTGCTGCATGCACAAGGAACTCACACTGGGAATTTCTCTGAGACTGTTTTTCTTTTTTTGGAGGGGGGGGGCAGGAAGGGAAATAAAATGCATTACTTTTTCAGGATCAGAATCAGTAACATTCTTTATTAGGGTAAATAATCTTTTATCCTCATGGGCCACATCAGCTAGCAGTTTAGAACTCAGGATCCATAAATTAGGGTTCTACAAAACGTGAATTTAAAACACCTCAAGCTCAAAATGAGTACTGCTAAACCTTCTTGAAGTGTTCTGCACCTGAACTGGCCCCATTTTGAGCAAGAGACATTTCTGGGTTTGCTGAAACAACCCATTTTGGATTGAAGTGTTTTGCTTAGTGCTTACACATCCTCTTTCATATGGGGTACTGAGATGAGAAGTCTTGTTCACAGTTCCACCATTAATCCTACAGCAGGTTGCTGGTCCATTTTGATTCAACGTACATTATATTGTCATATCAGTCAGCAGTGATTGAGGCTATTTTAGTGGGGAGATTTCTATCTCTAAGATCATTCTGAAGTGGTGGATCAAATTCTATGCCTTGAGCACTGTTCATTTCTAGCCAGATTACTAGCAACAAACCAGTGACCTCTTTCCTAATACTCAGCTGTTCCATCCACAAAGTTCTTTATGTCTTTTTTTATAAGAATTTTATTAAGTTTAAAGCAAAGATAAAAACTACAAAAAAGAAAAAAACTACAAAAAAAGAAAAAGAAAAAAAGTGGAAAAACAGAAAATGAAAAAAGATTTTTTAAGAAATTACAAGATGACTTCCGACTTTCAACAACAAGAATATACAGCAATTTCCATAATTAATCCCTTACTCTAAATCTAACCAAGATCATATTATTTCTATAAATCATTCCATAGACACATTATAAAAACCACCAAAGACAATTGCTCCCTCCCCTTATATATAAAGAAAAATAAACAAACATATAAACCTCTAAATCATCTTCCCCTCCCCAAAGGAACCCATTCATTTAAGTATTTCCTTCCTACCACTATTCTATATATTTCTAGCCACTATAATAAAAATCAAATTATAAAAACATTTAAACTATCTACTTTTATACTTAATAGTGCTATAGCAATCTTAACCCTATTAAACTTAAAACCAAACACTTATTCTTATATCTTATAAATCTTAAAAGATCAAACAAACTTTAAATCGTTAAAGAAAAATGGTATCATACAAGCCTTGATATCAATCCAAATACATATTCTTAATTTCTTATCCTACATCAAAATATACCAGGACATTTACTTGTCTCCATATTACGCATAAGGCATTTTTCGTAAAAAAAATTAAACAGTCCAACTGCCCCCCTTAAAAAAGCAAGCTGCTCAGTAGAAAACCTCCCACACCACATAGCTTCGTTCTCAAAACAATCCTTCAGGAAAACAGCCTTGTCAGTATCTGGCAAGTCAAACTTTAACTCCTTCTTCACCAAAGTATGTTCGTCGTCTGGCAGTTCTTCAAAGAGACCATTCTCCCTCTCAGGAAAAAAAACAAAGTTCTTTATGTCTGATGAAATTGCAAGACTCATTTCTCAAAAGGTAACAAAAGTAGTTGCTTACATTTTGCCTACATTCTCAAATGTAGGTGAATAGTAGGCAAAAAGTAAATGAGGACCTAACACAAAAAAGAGATAGTCGTGAGATTTGAAAAACATTGACAGCCTGAAGTTGAACCCATCATTTTGGAACAACCACCAATCAAGTTTTCTTAATTCATGAATAGGCTCGTTAAGAGGGCACTACTTGTCTATTTTAAAAATCATGATGATACATAACGGCTTCTTGAAAAAGGAGTAAAGAAAACTCCCTTAAAGATGATAAATGTAGACCTTAGACCTGAAAATATTAACCCCAGGTAAACAAGTAATTATATTATCCAACTCTCCCACAAATACTATAACCAATTTTTGCCCAATAGCATCATATTGATTTTGGAGGCACCTGCAAATTATTGTGCTATGTGGAGAAAGGAAGAATGGTATCTCAGCATCAGATTAAATATCAGAAGTTATTTACTTTTTTTATAATAATTTTATTAAGTTTCAAGAAAAGATAAAAGCTACAGAAAAACAAAAAACTACAAAGAAAAAAAGAAAAAACTAAAAAAGTGTAGAAACACAACAGAAAATTTTTCAAAATTACAAAAAGAGGTGACTTCCGACTTTTAACAGCAAGGATATACAACAATTTTCCATAATCAATCCCTTACTCTATATTAAACAAAAGTCATATTATTTCTGTCAATCATTCCATTGGCACATTATAAAAATCACTAAATACAATTGCTTCCTCCCCTTATATTAAAAGAATATATATACATACATACATACATACATACACACACACACATACACACACACACACACACACACACACGTATGTACATACATAAATACATACATACATACTGTATATATACCTCCTAATAAACTTCCCCCCCAAAGATAACATTTATTTAATTATTGAGCCAGTTTGGTCTAGTGGTTATGGCAACAGGGCTAAAAACCAGGTGACTTGAGAGTTCTAGTCCTGCCTTAGGCATGTAAGCTGGCTGCCATTCTGGTGGGGACCTTGGGCCAGACCCTCTGTCTCATCCCAACTCACCTCACAGGGTTGTTGTGGGGAAAATAGGAGTAGGAAGGAATATTAAGTATGTTCTCCGCATTGAGTTATTTATAAAAATAATAAAAAGATGGGGAAATAAATAAATAAATAAATAAATAAATAAATAAATAAATAAATAAATAAAATTTCCTTCCTACTACTATTCTATACATTCTGTACTGGATAAAATGAAATCAGCGAAAGCATAAAAGAAATCCAGATAAATATTCTTAAACCCTTATCCCACTTCAAAATAAACCAGAGCATTTACATATCCCCACAATCTGTACAGAGCTTTTTTCTTTAAAAAATCGAACAGCCCAACTGCCCCCCTCAAAAACTCCGACTTCTCTTCAGGAGACCTCCCATACACAATAACCCTTTCTTTTCCATAGTGTTCCATCAGAAGATCAATTTCCCTTATGGCTTGCAACTCGATCTCTCACTTTAATTTCTTCAACTCGACTATCCGATCTTCAACCAGCATTTCAACAGAAGTCCCGATCTCACTCTTAGAAGAGACATTTCTGTTGCTGTTAAATTCCTCAGTTTCATCCACAACATCCCCAGCCAGATGACACATTTTAGACCTCATATTTTCCACATTGTCCTGAATGCCTTGCATAAAAACTTGGTAGGAATCAGAAAGAATCTGTTTAAAATCTTGTTGGAAGTCAGAGAAAGTCTGTTTAAAACCCTCCATGTCTCAAGCAGTAGATTATGGCACCCCCTAGGAGCTTAACCAGCAAAAGTCGAAGATATGAAAGAATTCCGGGATGTGTTTACATAAGCATAATAAAACTGAAAGTTCAAAACAGCCAATTCAACGTGTAGGAAAATGCTAATAATAACAGGGAATCAATTATTTACTCTCAATCCTCCTTAATATTTGGATGGAAAACAAAGTCCGAAACTTAAAAAGAATTTTTTAAAAAATTGATCCCAAAAATAACAATAAGCACCAAGAGAACCCACTTCTCCTTGCTGTGGAAAGCCTCTATTAGGGTACGCATACTTAAAAGAAATATAAATTGGGTGATTTAGAAATGGGGTGGCTGGTCTTAGCATCCCTTTAAGGCTACAGCGCAGCTTGGAAATAGTGATGTCCCAGCCTCCAGGCTGCTCTTACCAGTCGAGCATGAACGTTGTTTGCGATCTTCTGGCTGCAAGCAGCCATCCAGAGGACAGATGGGGTGATTCCAGGTGTTTTCCTTTTTCTGGAAAAATACTCCTGGGTTTCAGGAAAAACCTGCCTGAGCCCGAAACAACTGCCATGTTGTCAGTTCTGCCCGCTGAGCCCGTGGGCACAGCTGTTCAGTCCGCCATGTCCCCACCAGAAGTCAAATATCAGAAGTTATTTACATTCATGTAAGCCTTACACATAGAAGCCCCTTTCCAGCCTGATGGTTTTCAGTTGCAGCCTTTGACTGGGAATTCTTGGATTAAGTCAGTCATCTGGAGAACATCAATCACAGTCTGTTCAAAACTATCTTAGAATACAATGCAGCATATTTTGTGTCACCTAAAAAAAAAAATAGGAATAAGATGGTATCTTGCAAATTACAGTCCTATGCCATCCATACGTTGTATGTATGTATGTGAAACATAACGTAAAAAGGAGGATCAGTACTTCAGATCAGCCAAAGAAATAGAACCAGCATGATATTAATGTCTGAAACTGTTAGCTGGCAATGCCTGGGCCTAACTTCTCAGTCTTGAACTCAACAGGTGGCAAAAGAGAAGGCTTTCAGATTTTTCATTCCTCCATTATTTGGGAATGTTAAGGTTGATCTAGCATACAAGGAGGTACTGTAGTGCTTAACTGATTGTGTCTGATCTTGAAAGGCTAACAGGTCAGACATGGATGCTACTTCAGTGGGAAATTCCAGGAAATCCAAGCTCTGTAAACTAGCTTTAAAAGATAAAAAGGAGAAAAAATAGCAAAAGAAGGCAATGGCAAATCATATTTGTATTGTTTCCAAGAAAAACACACATGAGTCAAGGTCAGCTTAGGAAAATTTACCTTTTAAAGCCTATCTGTAAAGGGCGGGAGTGGGGCAGAACCAATGTATTAGCTTTGTCCTCTCTGGCATGTCCTCATGGTCCTCCAGATTGAGAGGATGCTGTCTCTATTAGGAACCTTCTCTATCCGTGGATGTTCTTTGTGTAAACACATATGTAACCACAGGTCATAACATATAGCTATTTTTTGTGTGTGTGCAATTTAGAAACTTAGTGGAATTCTTTTCCAGTTTGGATTAAAATTCAGTCTAGAAATGAACTCAGAGTTCCTAATGCATACATATGTATCTACCCATCATACTATTTGTTTTCAGGGCAAACAATGTTATTAAAGTGCAGGAAAGGAGTAATAAATAATAAACTAGGTAAATTAAAGGCATGAGAGAAGAAAAAGAAAAGTGAGTAGAGGTAAACTAATTTAAACCAACATCATTCATTATACTATAGTATTCCATTACCTTTCCTTGCTTCTAACACACCTATACACCACTTTTGTTCTTACCTCTTTCCCATAGAGAATCTGGTCAAATCTATCCAGGCACAACTTTCTTGTTCTTTCCCTGCCTCTCATCCCATTTGCACTTTCTTTGTACAGTATATTTGTTTTCAAATTCAATCCTCATAATTTTTTCTCCATATTACCAAGCCACTTCTACATACTTCTTTTGTACAGTTTGACTTGTGCATTCAGTCCATATACATTCGGCATCGCTTTCTTCCCAATATGATCTCTTCTTGTTTTAGTGCCCGCACATCTCAAGTACCCTGTTCCTACTGCATTCAACTTACTTTTGATGCTCCTGACATTCCTCTCACTTCCTTATAAAAAACTAATACAAATTACATGTGTGTCAGGCAAGCCTTCATTACCCTACTCTCCTTTGGGAGTGTTGAAACCACAAATCCCAGAGCAAGCATGGCTAGTGCTGAAAATTTATGGAAGTTATAGTCTTCACATACAGGCAGGGGGCCAGTTTTGGAAAGGCTGTTTTAGGCAAAATGGACAGTTTTCATCATATAATATTGTTCAAAAAGTCATAAAATGATCAAGTTTTCAGTCATGAATATGATGGGAAGATATCAAGTATCTTTGCAGTCAACCAATCCTCCACCAAAGTAATCCACATAACTTTCCTCCAATTGCTGATTTGACATTTCCTATTAGAACTAGAACTAGAACTAGAACTAGAACTAGAACTAGAACTAGAACTAGAACTAGAACTAGAACTAGAACTAGAACTAGAACTAGAACTAGAACTAGAACTAGAACTAGAGACATCACCTTGCCAACAAAGGTCTGTATAATTAAAGCTATGATTTTCCCAGTAGTAATGTATGGCTGTGAGAGTTGGACCATAAGGAAGGCTGAGCGCCGAAGAATTGATGCTTTCGAACTGTGGTGCTGGAGAAGACTCTTGAGAGTCCCTTGGACTACAAGGAGGTCAAATCAGTCAATCCTAAAGGAAATCAACCCTGACTCCTCATTGGAAGGACAGATGCTGAAGCTAAAGCTCAAATACTTTGGTCACCTAATGCGAAGAGAGGACTCACTGGAAAAGACCCTGATGCTGGGAAAGACTGAAGGCAAAAGGAGAAGGGGACGGCAGAGGATGAGATGGTTAGATAGCATCACCAATGTAATGAACATGAATTTGAGTAAACTCTGGGAGACAGTGGAGGACAGGAAGGCCTGTCGTGCTATGGTCCATGAGGTCACGAAGAGTCGGACATGACTTAACGACTGAACAACAACAACTAGAACTAGAACTTAATCAGAGCAGGAGAACAGAATCCTGCTGGAGAGCTACTTTTAGAATACTGCATAAGAGGTTGGAGGGTTGTAGCCTATCAAAAATTCTTTTCAGTGCTTCCTTTGGCTTGTCCTTTAGAACTGCAGCTTCTACAGTTCCAGGCAGGGGGGGTGGGATTGGAGAGGGAGGTAACTTACAAAAAGTACTCAATACAGAAGCAAAATATGGAAAGCTTTCAAGAAGTTTCCATCCTAGTAGTAAATTATTTTCACTGGATGACCTGGTTACATTTCTTTTATTTATAACATATATTTGCTTTCCTGCAGCTTCATCTCCAGAGCTTTAATGTATTACCTCTGAGCCTTGAAAGTGAAGTGTCTTTTGCTATTAATCTACACACATACACACACACCAATTAGATATGAACATTGGTTTAATTTGAGCTGTTCTTTGGACTGAGTTTGCTAAGAGAATTATGGTAAAAGTCTTATTTTTATTTCTTTTCTGAGAAAGCTCAAGGAAAAGAAGATTAATAAGAGTAAATGCTCTCACCTTATCAGTGTGCTATCTACCAAAGAAAATATTTATCCTAGAGTAACCAGGGATTAACCAGGTACAAGACGGCTTACTTACAGATGGTCACTGCTAACTGGAAGGATGTCTCTAGCGTCTAAATAAGCACACATGTCTTATTACTTGCTGAAAAGCACAGACTTGCAATGATCTGTCCCAAACTCACTAAAGAGGCAAAAGTAAACAAGAAGGAAAGAATGTCATTGATCCTCTCTGCAACCTTGCTTCTACCAAAGGCTGAGGAACACAGTCTTGACTCTAGTAAAAAAGGTAAAGGTTCCCCCCGCACATTTGTGCAGTCGTGTCCGACTCTAGGGGCCGGTGCTCATCTCCGTTTGTTAGCCGAAGAGCCAGCCTTGTCCAAAGACGTTTCCATGGTCATTTGGCCGCATGACATGCGCGGAACGCTGTTACCTTCCCGCCGAAGTGGTACCTATTAATCTACTTGCATTTGCATGCTTTCAGATTGCTAGGCTGGCAAGAGCTGGAGCTAGTGCATGCTCACTCCGCATGCAGGGCTAGGGATTCAAACCTCCGAACTTGCGATCTTCCGATCGACAAGCCTGGTGTCTTACCCGCTGAGTCACCACGCCCCTTTGTCTTGACTCTAGAATCTTCCTAAAGCTAGTTCTTCTTCCTCTTTCTCACAAGTAATTTTGCCAAACTGTTGGACGGGAGGCCTCTCTTATGATGCATATTTGGAAGAGGTTGGGTTTGTGGTAAGACTTTTTTAAACTAGGAGAAGTCTCTTTGTTCCAAATTGGCTCATCATTTTTCTCAGATGCTATAAAATCATCCAGAGTCCTGTTCACTTTGATGGAGACTTTGCCTTTTTCATTTGCTGCACCAGCCACAACATGATCACCAAAATCACAGGTGTCCCTATCATTCCTCAGTTCAGACTCAATAGGCCATAATCATATCAAGAAAAGCAATGCTAGAAATCCACAATTAAAATAGAAAGACTGGGATTTTAAATGTCTCCTGGGGAAAAAGCTAGGAAAATACAGTAGCAAATATCAGAGTGGGGTGGGGAGAGGATTAAATCCTTGAAATCGGAATGCGCACATCTCTCTAAAAATAAAGATAGCATTTTGTATATATATTGAAATCCATTCCTCTGAGTATTTTCCTGATTTGTCACCAACTACTTATCGAATTCAGTAATCCAGACAGATTACCATTGGATGCTATTCTTAGAGCTCCATCTAGTATTGTAGCAATTGCTGTTGATCGGATTACCGCTAGATCCTCCCCATGCAAAATGCATTGATGCTGCAATAGAAACCTGCACTCCTGAAACTGTGCTGTAGTTACAGTAGCAGTTTGATAGCTGGAAACCTATAATCTAATTTATTTTGAAACACCCTGGTACTAGGGCTGCTTATTAATTCATGAAAACTCCCTTTATCTATTCAGACTTGGCACTTTAGTTTTCGGCACATGGGAGAGTACAAGAATTTTCGGTAGTTTATTTTGGATGCAGCTGATAACACCAAGTTTGTGTGTCTTACACAAGCTGTATCAAGAGTTTTTCATGAGGAGTAAATACTATCAGGTTCCAAAAGTAGCTTGCTCAAATATCTGGAGCGCCATCTAGTGATATTATGTCACAAGACAATTTCTTCTTAAAATTTGCTTATTCTTAGTATGAGCAAGAATAGACCTGTTTTAAGTGGTTAGCTAATAGCCAGAAAGTTGGAAAAACAGCCAAGAAAAAGGCAGTGGGAAGCTATTTCCATGTTAATGCCTAGAAAACTACATGAAGTCACTAGGAATCTAACTGAACTTGTAGGAGCAGGGCTTTCCAAAGTGCCGCCACTGGCGACACACCAGTGGTGGCGGCGCGCTTGCGCACGCATGGTGGCAGCAGCGCGGGGGGGCACACGTGCACGGCGGCGGCGTGGGGGGCGTGCGGCGGCACGCGCGTGCACGGTGGTGGTGGCAGTGGAAGCCGCGCCACAGCCGCGGGCGCCGTGCACGCGCGCGCCGCCGCTTTCGGGTGGTGTGGCGACACACCACGCTGTGTGTGGCGACACACTTTTGTGTCGCGACACACAGTTTGGAAAGCTCTGTGTAGGAGACTTGTCTTAATTTTAATTTATGAAAGTGTACATGCATATGAATTCATAGGAGTACGTAATCTGTGACATTAAAAAGAATATAAAAAATTGAAATGCCCATTTTCAACCCAGGAATACATTGGTATATATGAAGATCATTAGGGAAAAAGCTTTATTAATGCAGCTAACAAATTTGAATCAAGCTATCCTTAATTTTCAGACATCTCAAAGAATATATCACACAAGTATCTATCAGTATCCCAAATAGAGATCTTAGAGCAGTGTTTCTCAACCTTGGCAACTTTAAGAGGGGTGGACTTCAACTCCCAGAATTCACCAATTGTAATTTTTTTTTGGTCTTCAACACCAACTGGGACCAGCCACAGAGAAAGGAGAATCGCTGCAATACTATTCCTCCCACTCCCATTCGCCACAGCCAGTTGAGAAGGACACCACGATCAATTATATCAAAAGCCATTGAGATCAAGTAGAACCAGGACAGTTGTACCACCCCCATCCTGGGTCCATCACAGGTGATCAATAAGTGTGATCAATGCCATCTCTGTTCTGTGTCCCAGCCTGAAACCTGACTAGAAAAGGTCCAGATTATCTGTTTCCTCTGAAGCTGCAAACTGTACACTTCTCAACAACCTTCCCCCCCCCAAAAAAAAAAAATAAGATTGGAGACTGGACCAAAGTGATCCACAACTGTTGGGTCCAGTGATAGCTTCTTCAGGAGGGGGTGCACCCATGTCTCCTTCTTCCTAGGCAGGACCACCCCCTCACATAAAGATGAATTTACCACCACATGGATCCAACCACATGTAACCTTCCAGAAGACACTAGCCAGCCAGGAGGGTCATGGTTCTTATCCAGGTTAATAGTCCTAAGGATTCTGTTCACTTCCACAGGAGATACAGGATCAAACACTTTCCAGGAAACAGGACAAGACTGTGCCTCAGTTGGCTCAACAGAATTTGCCCAGTTGGAGTCTAACATTGAGCAAATCCAAGCAACTTTATCCATCAGATGCCTAGAGTATTCCTCACAGTGGCCCTGAAGATGTTCTTGTGAGCCTTTCCTCCCTAGCAGGGAATAGGTCATCTTTAAAGGGCTGCTCGCCAACTATCTGCAGATACAGTAAGAGCTGAAAAATAAATATGTTTTGCCGCTCTTATCACCACAATGTAATCCCTAATATGGACTCTTACTGTCAACCCTTCGAGGTAGACCAGTCAGGAAACAGACACCACAAGAAATACTAGAACTTTACTTGATTGATTTAGGCTATAATAACAGAATCTTGAAAGCCTGATAGTATTTTCTTTTTCCCTCCCTCTTACACCAAAAAAAAAAAAAAAATCAAGGCAGGGCAGTCTTGAATTTCTTCCTCACTTCTTCCTGTCTTTCTGGACTAAGTTTTCCTAACACCTGCCACATATTTTTATCAAGGCTACCTTGTCAAATTCATACCTCATCTTTTTCCAGAGACACCCTAGATGTCTCTAGGTGTCTCTAGGTGTCTCTTCTCTCCCAGACCTCCTCAGAAAACCAGGCAGTCAACGAACAGGGAGAGGCCACATAAGAGCAATCTGATCCAAAGCCCTCAATGCCCACCCATTCCAGGTGGAGACTAAGGGCTCAGTGAAACTGCCCACTGGATCCCCAGGAAAAACCCCAAGCTCTGTCTGAAACTCAACCAGGTCCATTAGTTGCCTGGGACAGACCAATCTAATAATTCCAACCTCCATGCAAGCTGAAAAGCAACCAAAAAATGATCTGACCATGGCAAAAGAATGATGATAACACCTTCCACCTTCAGATCACATTGCAAATGCTCCAAGACAAAAAAAAGAGAGAGAGAGATCTAATGTGTGACCACCTGTTTTCGTTGGGCAACCAATCAAACTGATGGATTGGTACAACTTCTTCAATGAAATGTGTCTGAATCGATTTGGAGAAACCCGGAACCTTTCAGTGTGTACATAGTCAAATCCAACATCTAACCATTGTATCAAATATTCTCCCAGGTCTAGAACTTGCATCTTTATTTTTGGCAAAGCTAATTCTCAAGGGGAAAAATATTTCAGGAAAAGACAAATAATTTTTAAGGAAGAAAGGATTAGAGGCAATAAGTGGAAATGTATTATATATAAGAGAAAATATATTGATTAAAATCAATGGAAATACAAATTAACAAAATCCAAATATTTTACAATCATGTCAGAGAAGGACAATACTGTATTCCTCATTCAATGGTTTCAGTGAGAGAATAGTGTTCATTGGGATTCTGGAATGGGGAAAGGATTAAATTCTCTTTTCCCCACTTGTGGCTGCTGTTTACCCAATTGTAATAAAAGTGTACAGTAATACAATTAAAGTCATATTGTGTATCTGTCTCTCAGAAAAAGGCCTAACTTTTTTCATGGAGGCAAACCACTAGGTGGCAATGAAACCAAGAAAATTGGAAAAAAGAAAACTTTGGAAAGTCATTCCTGCATGTCCTTTGATACCTTCTCAGTCATTACAACCAGACTATTTATAATCCGTAGCTATTAGAGATTACTTCCCAAAGCAACAGATTTCTAGGATACCTTACAGCAGTGTTTCTCAACCTTGGCAACTTTAAGATGTCTGGACTTCAACTCCCAGAATTCTGGGAGTTGAAGTCCAGACATTTTAAAATTGCCAAAGTTGAGAAAAAACTGCCTTACAGAATAGTCATTCAGGACAAGTGGCATGAGCATTATTTGAAAACATCTGTAGGGAAGAAAGAGATATGGCAATAATTAAGTATGGTGCATAATCTTTATCCAGTGAAACTATCTTATACAAATAAATGTCTCTTAACATCTTCCATTAAAAAAATTAAGATTGATTACTTGGCTATAAAAATGCATAATTTTTACAGGTTGCTTTTGTTTTGCCATTTGTTCTCCTGACCAAATGGCCATTATTCCATTGCTTCCATTCCTGCCCATTAATGGACCCCTCTTGCCTTGTAAACGACCCTCAACATCTGAGCATACCCTGAATTAACAAATGGCACAAGAACTGCCTTTGAAACCGGATCAGTGAAGGTAGTGGTGGGGTTGGTGTCACCATCTCAACACACTCTTTTAGCTGCACAGTACAAGCAGAGGGCAGGCTGCTTCTATGGGTCCCCTAAACCAGCTAGTCACTATTTCAGTGCTAATGCTGGCCCTAAGCAGTTATCAGCAGCATCCATAACAAACGATGATGACATCAAAATGTTGACACACGCATAATGACATCGTAGGACAAATGGTGTGGTTATGTCATGACACATGTGATGGTCCCAGTGCCAGGATCATAACTTAAGAAATTCTCCAGACAATTCATCAGAATGCTGAAAGAATTCATTTATTAAGATCAGACTACATGGAACAACTGCAAAGCTCTGAATACCAAATTTGGCGCCAAGCATTCAAAGTTAACAACATCCCTCTGACCTCATCCCCTGTTAGCTTCAAAACAAACGTTTTCTCACTCTTGATTCCCCCCTCCCAATCTGTTAAGTTTAATGAGAGTTCAGGTGTCTTATCAGTGTCCTTGGTCTTTCACAGTCAGTGGAGGAATGTGCGGGAGGCAAACAGTTCTTTTCGGTTTGCAAAGCAGCTGGCTACAAAGGAGGTTGACACGGGTCTGCTTCTACACTGCTTGACACATGTTGGCTCAAATACATGGCAGGCAAGCAAAGCGAGTCTGACAACACAACACAAGTTACATAATTTGTATGATGGCATCATGCAAGTCATTTGTTCTCCTTGCCCACCCTCTGCATGGAAGCAATTTAATTAGAAAATGCAAGAACAGCAATAGAAACCAAGGCTACAACAAAAACACTGCCAGAGTGCTGGCAAATCTGCCACCAGTCATCAATTTGATGCTTCATACTGTTGCTAGTCATATGTTGGCTTTACAAGGAAGATGCCAATCAATTTGAAATGATGATACAATCAGCACATCATATGCAGTTGCACAAGTATAGTACTTGAGCCTTCAAGGAAGTGAAGCACCTCCTCAGCCCTGTACTTGATAAACATTGATTCCATTGTCACAACATTAACAGAGAACTGATACTTTAGAGCAGGGCTTTTCAAACTGTGTGTTGGGACACCTTAGTGTGTCAGCTGCAGTGTCTGGGTGTGTCGTGGCTGCTTCTGCCTCCGAGCCCTGCCAGGATTCCGTGCAGGTCCTAGTGCCTGCCTTGTGCCTTGCTGCCTCCAAACCTGCCTTGCCAGGATTCCGCGCAGGTCCTAGTGCCTGCCTTGTGCCTTGCTGCCTCTAAACCTGCCCTTCCAGGATTCCACTCAGGTCCTAGTGCCTGCCTTGTGCCTTGCTGTAAGAGTGTGTCGCGAAATGATGCCCTGCTGTAAGACTGTGTCGCAAAATGATGCATGTCTAAAAAGTGTGTCACCAACATGAAAAGTTTGGAAAGCTCTGCTTTAGAGCCACATTTATAATGCCCTAGAAATTTGAAGAAGGAAGACTGCTTAGCCTAAGACTGTAGTTATATGAATAAAATGGAATGGTATGTTGTACAGATTGCACATACTGATTTCTATATACCAGAATGCCACCTCTCATCACCCTATAGCATGCAACATTTTGAATATATCCCAGTTACCAAGATAATATTCCACCTGTTTCCAACCATCATCATCAAGTAGCAAAAGGTTTTCTCATCAGAACTAACTGAAGTTTAACCAATGTAACCTGGTTGGTTACAGCAGAGTTCAGAAACAAGCAAAGACCAGAAAAAAGCCAGGAGAAGTAAGGATACCTTAGCTCTAGGGCTCTGGCTGCCCAGATCTGAAACTGGAAAAAGTCAGAAGCAGAGGAAATAGGATCCTTGGAGATGCTAAGGTCAACAGAGGTAGAGATTAATGAATGAGTGATGTGGCTTCTTGTTAGAGAAGCTTGCAGTAAGTAAGGAGATCAGAACTAAGGGCTTCTAGAAGGAAAGGGGTCTGTCCAACAGCTTGAGATTCAGCATGGGATTTTGTTCTTATATATGATATGTAAGGCGCTCCTCTCTGGATCTCTAAATCCACTCCTCTACAGTAAACCACGGACACGCGGTTTCTTAGATGCAGAATGGTTTATTAGAGTATACAGCGGTTATCACTAACAAAGACTGGAATGCAGGAACAAAGAACAACAAGCACATTTAAACCTTTCCCTCCCCCAGTGTCCTTTGCTGTTGACACGTGTAGTCGGGTCTGGCCGGTTGCTCAGACAACGCTCGCCAAGATGTGTATTCCCGATCGTCGGGTGGGTGCGAGCCGGTCTACTCTAGTTGTCAGACTGGCAACTTGTCTTGTGGGGGGAGATGGGCGGTGATATAAGTTAGAAATAATAAATAAATAATAAATAATGTCAGTTTCGCGCCACTTTCAGTCTCCCGATGATTCCTTTGTCTGCTTGCCTTTTGGCAGAGATCGGGTGATCTCTGACATGATAACAGCAGCAAGACTTTTATATGTACAAAGATAGAAAGATCCAAAAATCCCCACAATGGAAGAACGGATGGTTAAGTTAATGGAACTAGCACAAATGGCTAAGTTAACAGCATTGATAAGAGAAAATGGGGGCATGGGGGCTCAGCAGTTAAGATGCCAGGCTTGTCGGCCAGAGGGTTGCAAGTTCGGAGGTTCGAATCCCTAACCCTGCGTGCGGAGTGAGCTCCCGCACTAGCTCCAGCTCTTGCCAACCTAGCAATTTGAAAGCATGCAAATGCGAGTAGATAAATAGGTACCAGTTCAACGGGAAGGTAACAGCAGGTGCAATGTAGACTAGCCTCCTCATGGTGCACCCCAGGCAACATGACTTGTCACGGCTAAATAGTCTACACATCCGGCTGCTGGACCTCACAAGGGATTTCCCAGCAAGAAAAATGCCATACGAAATGAATGAATGAATGAATGAATGAATGAATGAATGAATGAAAGTAAGTAAGTAAGTAAGTAAGTAAGTAAGTAAGTAAGTAAGTGGAAATACTGTGTCTGGATTTGTTTCTATTTGGAAACTGCTTTTGGACTATTTGCTTGTATCTGAAAAAAATGAAGTTTTGATTTTGGGTTTTGATGATTAAAAGGTTTGATTTTACAGAAATAATGTTACAAGAGGTTTAACTAATAGTAAGAGATTACATTTGTATAATATGTATTTATATTTGTGTTGGAGATGGTCGGAAGTCATTTTCCTTCTATGTTTTCTATCTATTTCTGCACTTTTATAGTTTTTCTTTTTTCTTTAGTTCTGTATTCTATCTTTTCTGTACACTATCTTTTGTATTTTAACTATACTTTGAAAATTAATAAACTTCTATAAAAATAATAGAAGGGAAGGGGTCTGTTCTAAAGAGTAAAGAAGCAAGAAATGAAATTCACAGCCAGGAAATGTATAAAAAGCTGTAGAGCTTTTATGAAAAGCATGCACAGGGGAGAAAAGAGAGGTGCAGAAGACATTAAGCTGGAGGCATGGCTAGGAACAAGGGGAAAGGGAAGCTGGCTGGAGAATTCTGGGACTTGAAGTCCACATATCTTAAAGTTGCCAAAGTTGAGAAACACTGGTCTAGAAAGAGACAGCCTAAATAGATACATGGGAAGAAGAAACACAGCTGAAGTCATTTCAGATGACTACTCATGAATAAGCAAAAGGGAGAAGGGAGAAAGCACAAGGATTTTCTCTCTGCAGCACTTTGCCCTTCTGGAATTCCACTTTCTGCATTTAACAAGGAGAGAAGGGTGGTTTCGGGCTGAGAAGGATTCCAGGGATTTGATATGTGTATGCAAATGTTCTGTTTTTCTCAAATTTGCTAATAGGACTCTGCAAAGTTTTGAAGGGTTGCATTGATTCAACAGAGCTATTTCTATCCAATTGCCCTTTGCAGCAGATTCACCAATTGAAGCAAAGACCTGTTTCAGTGAAGGAAATCAAATTAGGTGGTTGTGAAGTGTTTTGCTGTATTGCATAAATTTGGTGGCTTTTCTGCAGCTTCTGTGGTTGTTGCAGACAATGTATAGGGAATGGTGCAACTTTCCACATATGGAAAATGCAGGGGCCTAACAGGGTCAGGAACCCTGGACTGCTATTCATGAATGGCTGAAAGAGTTTGCCATTTCATTAACCTCTCTGCCAATTGGAGCATTTTTGAGGAGACAAGGCTAATGTTGCTTTGGGCTTCATTCACGTTTGCCTCTCTCATTCTAATGGAATGTGCAGTGATGATTCTAACAACTCAGTTCTCAACACTCAGAATGTGGATTCAACGAGGGGCAGCCAATCGTGTTCCTTTGATCAAACCTTTCTTTTAAATCCTACATGACAGGGGCAGCTTAAAATCTCTTGATTATCAGGGAATGGGTACCAGGGCTGAACCAAAAATGTATTTTAAAAAAAAGCAAAACGGGAGATTGCAAGTTTATGAAAGCCGCTTTCTCTGTGGCCTGTATTATCTCAATGGCACTCTGGCATTCTGTGCCTTCTTCTTCCTGCTGACTCTGCTGAATTAACTGACAATATTGCTAACAAACCACAACCTTGACACAATGGAATCATGCCCAGAAATTCTGTGTGCCTGGCCTACTCTGGCACCCTATCAAAGCCAGTGATGTGGAGGGGGGGGGGGGGAAGATGCTCATCTTACAAACCAGCAGACACTCCATAAAACCCATTGATCAGAAGCAGCAAAGCTACACTACTTCACAGGTGCACATCAATGGTCATTTTTCAGTGTAATGCCAAGCCTGAAAACCCAGAAAAGCAAGAATAAAACTGAGGGCTTCCTTTTTCTCTATTGTTTTGGATAAATTCTATTGACAGTGGAGCCTGGCAGTTTCTGCACTTTCAGTCTTTGTAGCCTGTTCGCTGGGCAACTTGGAAGCTGGGGTGCTTTCTTTTCTTTATTCCTGCTACCTTTGCCTTCAAAGAGGCGTAGAGGGAATATTTTTTAAAAAAAATCACTACAGTGAAACTCTTGAAGGTCTGCAGCTCAAATTTTGCTGGGTTACATGCCTCTAAAGGATAGTTAAATGCTATCCCTGCTATTTTCATGTTCTACCCCCCAAAATGAAATATGTTTCCAGTTATAAAAAAAAGGTAAAGGTTCCCCCCGCACATTTGTGCAGTCGTGTCCGACTCTAGGGGGCGGTGCTCATCTCCGTTTGTTAACCGAAGAGCCAGCGTTGTCCGAAGACGCTTCCGCGGTCATGTGGCCGGCACAACACGCACAGAACGCAGTTACCTACCCACCGAAGTGGTACCTATTCATCTACTTGCATTTGCATGCTTTCGAGTTGCTAGGTTGGCAAGAGCTGGAGCTAGTGCGGGAGCTCACTCCGCATGCAGGGCTAGGGATTCGAACCTCCGAACTTGTGATCTTCCGATCAACAAGCCTGGCATCTTACTAATCTATTTTTACATACATCTATATGTATGTAAAAATACATATATACCCATCACAATTTTCAGGGTAAACCAAGTTATGCGAAGGGCAGAAAAGGAGGGGGGAAATCAATAAGCCAAAGAAATTAAATGCAACAGCTAAGGAAACATACCGTATTTTCCGGCGTATAAGACGACTTTTTAACCCAGGAAAATCTTCTCAAAAGTCAGGGGTCGTCTTATACGCCGGGTGTAGTCTTATACGCCGGAAAATACGGTATTCGCCGTTTAAGACCTCTCCTGGCCAAGTGCTGCCGCTCGCCGGAACGCAGCCCCCAGGGAAGAGCAGGAGGACGAGCGCGGGAGAAACGCGGGGAGGGGGGAGCGAGCTCCGTTCCCTCGGAGCAGCCTTGGGAAGGGAGGGGGCAAAACGCAGTGGCTCCAAGACGGGCTCCAAAGTCGCCCACAACGCTCAACGGGCGCCTCGCTTCGCCTCGCCTCGCCTTCCCTTCCCCTCCCAGCCGCGCTTTAAATGGAGCGGGGGCCGAGAATTGGCCGCGTTTTGGGAAGCCTGGTAGGAAACGCGTTGTGGGCGACTTTGGAGCCCGTTGTGGAGCCAAACGGCGAGTACCGTATTTTCCGGCGTATAGCCCAAACTCTATATTTTAAATGGAAAAGTTGGGGGTCGTCTTATATGCCCAGTCGTCTTATACGCCGGAAAATACGGTAACTAAAATTATCTGTAGCTTGAATCATGTCAACTGGATTTCTATTTTCTCAGTGGAAACGTTTCGCTCCTTATCCAAGGAGCTTCTTCAGTCTGAGCATTTACATTTATGCCAACTTGGAAAATCCTTCCTTGAATAGAGGTGGGGGCCTCGGGCACAATCTTTCCCCTATTTTCCTCCCTGCTTTGTCTTCTGTGCCTAGGAAGATTAAGACCATTTCGCAAGCTCAACAGCAGCATGGTGATCTTAACGATCCTCCTTTAGATGATAAAGGGACTTAGAAATAACATCTCAAAATAACCATGACCTAGCCCCAGGTGTAAGGTCACACAGCCACCTAGAAACATATTTAAGGATTCCCTTACTAACTTTGCTCAGACTGAAGAAGCTCCTTGGATAAGGAGCGAAACGTTTCCACTGAGAAAATAGAAATCCAGTTGACACGATTCAAGCTACAGACAATTCCACCTGGATGACTGAGAACCTTCATAGACATAACTAAAATTAGTTTCCACCAACACCATTCACTATACCTCTGCATACCTTTGTACCATTTCAAACATCCTTGCTTCCAACACATCCACTTAATACTTCATACATTGTCTTCTGTTTTTGAAACATCTAAAACTTTTTCTTCCTGCAGTCATTCTACTTTCTACTTTCACTCTTGCTTCTTTCACTTCTTTCCTTTTCTTTTACGGCCACTTTCCCCCAGAATCCAGCCTTGTCATTAGCTAAAAAAAATGGTCTCACATTCACAACCTCTCAACACCCTTCTATCCTTCACTAATTCTCTCTGTCTTTCATCTTTCATTATAACCAGTCAAATCAGTCATGCTTGTTATGGATTCATCCTTTCCTATGCATGAATAAACCACATATTGAAAACACACAGATCCTTTTCTAAGCAGATATTCATCACTCATCATTCTCATACATTCTTGGGTCATCATTTTTATACTCTCTTGCCTTGCTCCCACTCATCTGTTCATGTCACCCTAACAGAATTATTTTTCCCCTGGATGACATTCATTCAGAATTTTACACATTTTTTCCCCAGACTTCCAGGGGAGGCATGGGGACTTCCAGGGCAGGCATGGTGAACTAAACACATCTCCCAAAGAGCAGAGACAATGACCGCAGTAAAGACCAAAGAACCGGTGAGTAGACGGTTCTTTGGAACCTCTCTGGACAAGGAGAGGATGGCAGATTACCCACATGTGCTCCAGACAGCTGCTCCTCACAAGGAGACTGCAGGACAGCAACCTCCTGCAGGTCTGAGAAAAACAAAAACAAACTTACAAGCAGAGTTCCGTGTATTGATCCCAGGGCCAGAGCTCACGCCATGCATAGCCTCCCATAGCTATGCACTGCTCAGTCCTCAAAAGTAGAATACACATGAAGAACTACATGGCTAAAAGACACTAGAAATCAAGAAGCATAGAACACGATTTTGCATGGTTGTATATTCAGTTCTTCTAGCTTTCTGATTGGCTGGAAGTTAGCTGTGACACACACCAGGCCTAAAGCATTAGGCCTAAAGCACATAACATGACCTGCTATTGGGTAGCAGTGCTGCATCTAAGCGAGCACGTGATTTCCCCCCTCCCTTGCTCTAAACTGAGCAAGGCTGTCCACAGACGGAATCAGGCTGAGGGTTTGTTCTCATGGGAAGGTCCCATTGCTTGTATAAGCGCTAGCCATAACAATATACACGTGACCGTTGTTATCTTGCACCTGCACTTCACGTCACCATGAGAAGCCTTTGCTTTGTAAAGGATGCAATTTGCCAAAACACTTTTGCTTTGTAGAGAAACCCAATTTTCCAATTTCATATGAGAAATCTGACAAAATTTGCCTTTAGTTTTCGGTTAGTATGAGGATATACAAAATGACACAAAACATTATAACATTTGAAATACTTCAGGAGATTTTCGAAGAATGGGGCCAGAAATTAGTAGCTACAGTGTCAGCAATGTCAACAGTGATGTCTGCTTCCATGGATAGACTATGTCCAAAAGATGCTAATGAAGGAATGGCAGATGTAAAACAAATTTTACCTGATGCAGAAATAGTACAACCAGAAATTCTAGATAACAAAAAAAGTATGGATTACAAGATAGAAAAGGCAGCTAAAGTGGGAATACCCAGCTGGCCACTCACTCTCTCTCAGTCCTAGGAAGGAAGCAAAGGCAAACCACTTCCAAAATCTTACCAAGAAAACTGCAGGGACTTGTGCAGGCAGTCTCCAGAAGTGAACACTGACTCAAAGGCACACACACATTCATAAGTTTTATAAATCATAAGAGGAAGCATCTATTGTATATCATGAATATTTGCCACCAGCTTCACAACAGCAAGAAAGTTTATATTCCCCTCCCTGACTAAACAAAAGACAACTTGGCAAAGAATGTTAATAAATCAAAAATCTCTCAGTTCTTTATTTGTGGGCAAGCATAGGCATGAAACAGAAATAAATGTTTTGTGTTTGCTCACTGGAAAAGAAATAATTTTAAATTAGGTGTGTTCAGGGAAAAAGGAAGACATTCCAGGAAGGCAAATACCAATGAATGAGATGTACTAGAATTCAGGGTTACTTACTAGAAGTGACCTCTTGCGAACCCCAACGCCTTGAAATAGGGCTGCACGTATGCTGCAATCAAGCACATAAGGAAACATGCAGAATATTGCATTAGGTACTGAATTCAACTTTCTGGGAATTGTTTTTTGTTCTTAAAGCAGGTCCCTATGCCATATGGCCAGGGCTACCAGGTCTACTCTGCAAAAATCCACTGCCATTAACCAGATTTTTGGAGCCCATATCTGGTAGCCTTAGTTGTGCTCCACAACATGGAATTTTACTATTACTACCATACTATTAGTTAACTATATATATTTTTTCTAACAGAAATCTTCCTCCAATGGAAAAAAAAGAACCCCATTCTTAAGATTTAATATATTCAGCTTAATATGGCATGCTGTAATTAATTCAGGAATGCTATAAATTAGAGCTGTTACCATGACCCAAGAGCTAAAAAAAAAAAAAAAAAAGGAAATAAAAGGGAGAAAAATTACTTGGGAGGCCTCTGGGAGAAGCTTTTATGGTATAATTGTTTCACTTTATTCACAGAAATGGGGGAGGGCTCCAGTGCAATACTCCTTTTCTGCATGCCTTGATAAAATAGAACAACCTTCTCCTACCGCCCATCTCATGTAGTGACTTTGGGCAGCGTACATAATAAAACAGTCCAAATACATAAAAACCATTAAAATGCAACCAAATTAAATTTAAAAGGTAAAAAACAAAATGGCGAACAAACATACAAGAGAGTGTGTTCCAATTAACTATCTAGCAGGCTCCACTCTGTTGTGGGAACCACAGGCCAGTTGACAAAACTATGTTTTGAGGGCCTTCCAGAAGGCCAACAGTGTTGGGGCCAGCCTCACCTCAGGGGGAATGATCTTCCACAGGGCAGGGGCCACGGCAGAAAAGGCTTTCCTCCTAGGTCCTACCTGACACATTTCCCTGGCCAACGGGACCTGCAACTTGCCTCTCCTGCCGGACCTGGTGGGATGGGTAGATATAACTGGGGAGAGGCAGTCCCTCAAATAACCTGGTCCCATGCCATGTTGGTCTTTAAAGATTGGGATTTGTGGTGGATTTCGGTAGTGCTGCTGGTTTTCAGGAAGGAGGGAGCACATTCCAAGAAGGGGGACAAGATAAGAGGAAACATAGTCCAGGGGGAAACTAAGTTGTTGGGAAAACTAAGAGGTTCAGAATAGCCCCGCCCTAGAGCCTTCCCAGGTTATTTACCCTGAGGTTAGGTAGGGTTTCTGTAGTCTGGCAAGATTCTGTCTATGCAGCGTTAGCAAATAAAGAACTGAAGTTTGGCTGGACTGGTTCTTTGTCGTTCTTGGGCTGGGCCTGACAGGATTACATTGTGTATGTTATCCCAGGTTCCCTAATCTTCCTTAATCAAATGTTTATCTAATAAGTTCATAAGTTCACTGGAGTTGGGCAGCCAATACATTTAAATAAATAAATAAATAAATAATAAAGCTAATAATTTCAGACTAGAATATTTCAGAGGAAGAAGCTGAGTGTGATGCTGAGACAGCAAGATAAACTAAAACCAAATAAATCACATATTTATTTATTTATTTATTTATTTATTTTCTATCCCACCTTTATTATTTTTATAAATAACTCAAAGCGGCGAACATACCTCATACTCCTTCCTCCTCCTATTTTCCCCACAATAACAACCCTGTGAGGTGAGTTGGGCTGAGAGTGAGTGACTGGCCCAAGGTCACCCAGCTGGCTTTCATGCCTAAGGCGGGACTAGAACTCACAGTCTCGAGGTTTCTAGCCCAGCACTTTAACCACTAGACCAAACCTTAGTTTCTTGTGTGAACTGCCATTGTGGTTTGTAAACTGTAGTTTATAGCTTAATGCAATGTGTGAGCCCAACCACTATAATGTATTTAACCAGCCATGGCTAAAACAACACATGATGTCTAAGCATGATGTATGAACCAAGCTGTTGTTCAACCCCCATGTTCCAATTCTGTTTTGGAAGGTTTGTAGCGAATGATTAGTACTCCTGATTTGCATCAAAATTGTAATATGGAAGCAAGGTGGCAGACAAGGCAAGAGGAAATAGGTTAAATAGTACACCTGATCTTAGTATTTAGCAAAGGCTGGGCAAGGTGTGGCCTTCATTCCAGATCTCATGAAACTTCAACTGACATAACTCCGCCCAGAGTCCCCTTTGTGGGGGGAGATGGGCAGTGATAGAAGTTGGACAAATAAATAAATAATCTTTTACTTTATTTATTTTTAAATGTATGCCCTGTCTTTCCACTCAAGCGAGTTAGGTTGGGCAGGGCGGATTGGTTTGGGAGTCCGATACCTGGTGGACCATTGCCATCTTCTTATAGAAAGCTTTTTTTAGGAAACCCAACTGATCTCCTTTCATATTCCTTGTTCAAGATAGTATAGAAGTTGATTCCCTGCCTGAAACCTCTTAGGTCCCAGAAACAACCATGTGTCTTTAAAAAGGAACGTTTTACAGAAGAGAGAGGTGGGCTTACCCTAGTTTTCTGCTGAAGCACTGGATTTCTTGTTGCCTTATCAAAAAGTCAATGGTCCCCTTCTCAGCTTGGACAATGAACCCTACTTCTGGAAATACCCCTTTGCATTGTCAAATGCCTATAAAAGTATAGGAAATTTGTCCTTGATGAGCAGACGTCCCAATTATTAGTTGGCTTGCCTGAGCGTCCAACCCTAAAATCTTATCTGGGACAAAAGTGACTGCAATGCAGCCCTTCAGTAGAAAGATCCATCAAGGTGGTAGGTCTAAAAATCCTGTTTCACCATTACAGAGTATAGTGTCCGAAAGAGACCTACTTACACCTGTACCTAGAATTGCACCAAAGCAGGTGGCCTCTGCTTCTAGATTTTATCTGAGCCAGTCACTAATTTAAGCGAACCTAACATGTCTCTTCATTGTACAGTTATCTGTAAACATTAGAGGTTTCTTAAGCATAGTCTAGGAGAAAGTTTTGTTTTCTATGACCAGAAATACATTCATTACAATCAAATGAGAAAGGGAAGATCAGCTTTACTCAAGCTACAGTAAGTGATGTCTAGCAATACAACAGAGTGCCTTAGGAGGTGATGGAGTCTTCTTCAGTGGAAGTGTTTAAATACAGGCTGGATGATAATCTGTCAAGGATGTTGTAGTAGTACATTCCTGCAGTGGGCAAGGGGTTAGGCTAGATGATCTTTAAGACCCCTTCTAACCCTTGCATACTGACACTGTACTATGCTCCTCAGGTAGGTGTAAATGTGTACCTCACCTACAGTGGAAACCATCAGGGTCTTCTTCAGAGATCTGATTCCTAGATCATTGCCAAAACATAAAGTGATTTGATTTTGTTTTATATTAACCCCACTGTTATAGTTAGTAAACTATGACATGTGAACCCATCTACTCTATTTGTAATATAGCATAATACGATTTGGAAAAAGGGAGAATTATCTTCAGCTAGGATAAAATTGCCTTGCATTCAAAGTGGAATGAAGATGGGAAACTATCAGGAAGTTTGTATCAGTGAAAAGCTTGTAGGTTTTTGTACGGCGTCATTTTATCATAAGATTGCAAAATTAAGCCTTGGGACCCAATTCATAAACTGGGAAAAAACATTCAGCGCCTGCCAAACATGTGGCCTGCAAGACTTGCACCGAAAAGATGCACTGAAGTCCAGCTTTAATCGAAGGAACAAAGAAGAGCAACAACAGAGTAAACGTAAGCACCGTGTTGCAGATTTACCTTGGAGAGGCCTAGGGCTAGGTTTACGTTTAGAAACACCAGCAGCTCCAACTCGGGTTCCAGGAAGGTATAATCAATTGTCTGCCCTGGTGAACGCCTTTCTTGGAATGCTAGTTGGTAGGCACCAGTGACCTTCGGCCTTTTTGAAGTGTTCTCATGCAATGCTACTTGCATGCTTTACGTATAAGGATAGGGATCTTGTCTCTACTACACCCTTGTTGGCAGTGCAAGCCACTATGCGGTGGAAGGATTCTGATAGGCAGGATTTTAGCAGGTGAAGAAACTCACTGGTCAGCTATTGATGTCAATATCAGGGAGACCATCACACCACCCAATTCCCATTTTGTCTATGTATAAAGTATAAAATGAAGTTGCAAATGAAGTTGCAACATCGTCTGAGAGTCTGACGAAGTTAAAAGCACCAGAGAAGTCTTATCAAATTGCTAACAAGCTTTAATGCAGGGGTGGGGAAACTTTTTTCTGCCAAGGGCCATTTGGATATTTATAACCGGGGACTGGGGGGGTGGGGGGCGGAGTTTCTGGGATTTCCGTGGACCAGGGGCCGGAGTATGCGGGCGGGAGCCAATCACAAGCACTGCAGGGCGGGGTTTGCGGGTGGGAGCCAATCGCATTGAAGGGGCGGGGCCCTGTGGGCCTTATATGGCCCGCGGGCCTGACGTTGCCCACCCGCGCTTTAATGGCTCGCCCAGTGCTTTGGTGGGGTGAGGGTAATTCAATCTAAGCTTCAGTGATACAAATTACCTTATCAAATCCACACATCCAAACCTGATAACCCAAAGCAAATAAACTACATTTTAATTTAATAACTGCCTTTATGCATTGCAAGTTTGACATAGTGGCTAAGGCTGGAAATTGGGCAAGTGTGAATTCTGGTCCTCCCTTAGGCACAGAACCTGGCTGGGTGACTTTGGACCAATCACTCTCAGCCCAACCCACCTCACAGGGTTGTTGTTGTGGGGAAAATAGGAGGGAGCGCTATGTATG